>JAAEAF010000029.1:525788-705065 GCA_011037195.1 Triatoma infestans
TGGTACTTCCGGTTGAGGCATTTTGACAGATAACGTACTGTCATATCCCATGGTGATGGCTAAACAGAATATCAAGTTTCAACTTTCTACGGTTTTTCGTTTTTGAGCTATGCTGTTCACACATTTGCTAAAACCACTTTTTTGGACTCATGGGACCTCAAAACGGATATTTCTGGGAAAACTGGATATCGAAAATTTGACACGATTATAATACTTCCTCTTACTAGGAGTAAGAGAAAGTAATAATATCTAGAGGAAAGCATAACCCTATACCTCTCACAAACTTCCTTAAAAATGAATTTTCTCGGTGAAATGTTTCAAATAAAAATTGTACCTCTTGGTAGTTAGTATACCAAAGTATAAAGAAAATCGTTGTACCCATTTTCCGAGAACATTGATGAAACTAGAAAACCTACTCAAAACGGCCTTCCGGTTGACCAATTTTGGGGTCTCTGGTGGAAGTTATATATACCCGGAATATTAAGTTTGGTCTTCTTGCAATTTTTTCGTTTAGGAAATATTCTGTTAAAACATACGCTCACTCATACATATATATAATATGTTGTATTTTGTATGTCTGTGTGTGTTTTAACAGAATATTTCAAAGATTGGAAAATCTCAGAAAGCCCAAACTTAGTATTTCGTTTAGACAACACTACCACCGCACATGTTTCGTCCAAAATCAATCAACCGGAAATGCGACTTTACCAGTTTTTCGCGATTATCACGAAAATCTCCGATACTTTTCTTTAAACTTCATGTACTATATCTACACCCATCAATATCTATCACATTTTATTTCAAATGTTTGCCTCTAAAGTACCACTTCAGTACAATGATTGGTTTATTAGAAGTGTAACTTTACGGTGTTTTTTTTGGCGTATACCAACTCGGTCTAGAAAACATCCCAGATAAAAAAATGATACCTTTTATTTGAAAATTTTTTCAAAAAATAAAAAAAAAAATATTTTAGGTAGTTGTGCGGAAGTTATGGTTGCGTTAAATTTCAAATCTTATTTGGAATTGGTACAGTGTTTGTATAATTCGTCATATTATATTTAATTAACCACCTTAATAATGCCCCATAATAATAATGTATTTACATTGAAAAACAACTTCAGAAAAACTAACTTATGCCCAATATTTTCTCATATGGCAGGGAAAAAAGTAAAAAAAAAATATATATAATTCTGTATAAAATAGAAAGTAAATAATAATAGAACACGAAAGGAGACTATGTTAATTTCGTAGGAATGAATTGTTTACTGGTCAGTATGACGGCAGAGGTAAACAGTATTTTGTGATATATTAGCTTTTACTCTGCTGTTGAACTTAGGGGCTATTTTAAGTGTAACTTTGAGTAAAATCTATGAATTTAAATAAAATTCCAAGTTTTATTTTAATCACTTTTTAATATATTATTCTATCTGTTTCAAGATGGACGGCTTCTCCAAAAAGGTGCCCCGTTGCAAACAATTCTTTCTCCCACCATAAGTTTAAATTTGATAGGTGTATATGCTGTGCAGTTACCATGCCAACTTTAAAGGAAATCATTATAATCGTTTTGCTAGAAATATTTTAAAAATTTATTCTTTAAAGTTGCACTTCCGGTTATTTCGATTTGTTTCAAATTTGGAATTCTATTAATAGTTCTAATGTATATTGACGTTTTAAGTATTTAAGTATACGAAGTTTAAAGAAAATCATTGAAGCCCTTTTCGAGAAAATCATGAAGAAGAAAAAAACATTCAGTAAAGCCTCACTTCCGGTTTGATGAATTTTTTTTTTTTTTTAAACCTTTTTTTGTGTCAGATGCGGTGTATTACCAAGTTTGAACTTCCTGCGATTTTTCGTTTTTCATATATTTTGTTAACCCATCAGATATACGCACACATTATATTGTAATGATTTTGATAATAGTTTGATGTGTGTATGTGTTTGTATGTATGTTGTGTAGCTCGAGCGATATTGATAGGGCTTGTGTGTGAATTATGTTTAAGATAGAAATATGTTTAAGAAATAGAGAATAGAATTAGAATTAGAATGATGTAGAGGGGGACTCAAACCCAGGCACTGCAGCCTCCCATTGCGGCTTATTGTGCCAACCCCTCGAAACCTAGTAGAGGAAGCCCCCTCTTCATTAGGTCCAGAACCTTCCCCACCAGTCCTTCTTGGAATACGATTTCCTCCGGTCTCAACGTGCCGAAGATCTCGTACTGCAATCTGCCGATTGCAACGCAAATGAGAGGCTGTCTCCTCCTCCTCCTCCTGACACAGTCTGCACAAGGGCTCTAAATCCACCAATCCCACCTTGTGCAGATGTTTCTTGAACCTACCATGCCCAATAAACAGGCCCGTTATCAGAGAAATCTGATACCTGCTTAGACCCAGGGTGTCTCTGGTTCTTCTTCTACACAGCTCTGGTATGACCATTTTGCCGTGTTTTGCCCCAGTACTTAGCCGCCAGTGACGATTATGCTCTCTCCGAGTCCATTCTCTCAGAGACGCCCTCGCCATACTTTTGGCTATTCCCAGAACAGGTTCCGGAGTATTCGCTCCATTTCTGGCCAGTTGGTCGGCTAGTTCATTACCTTTAATCCCCTTGTGTCACCCATACCAGCCGCACTTTGTTGTGCCGGGACAACGCCTCCAGGGAGTCTCTATACTTCTTGACTAGGGAAGAAGTGATTCTGAATGCCCCAAGTGCCTTCAGTGCACCTGGCTGTCCGAGAAGATGCATATCTCCTATTCCTAGAGCCCATACGCAAGTTCTCCTCAGCACAGATGTTTATTGCATATACTTCAGCCTGGAATACCGTGGAGTATCCACCGAGAGGCCTCTCAATGCGTACCTCCGGCTTAACTCCATATATGCCGGCTCCAGTTCCGCAAGCCATTTTGGATCCATCCATAAACCAGGATCCCCCAGTTTGGTCTCGTTTTTCCCAACTTTTAGCCCATTCCGATCGTGACGTTAATATCACTTGGAAGGGGAGCTCAAAGTGTAATGTTGGACAGCACTCCTCCCCAGGCATCTTAAAGGTAGGGTCAGGGTCAACCTTCTGAATAATCTCCAAGTGCTTGGCTAGGGAGCTTCTTTGCTTCCACTGACCATTGTTCATTAGTCTGTACGCGCTAGCCCTCGCCTTCGTTTGTATCAAAAGATGCAGCGGAGCTAACCCCAGCAGTACCTCCAGTGCAACTGTTGGGGCACTACAAAACGCCCCCAAAATCAGCAGGCACGCCTTTGCACCCCAGAGAGGTTCTTCCTCGCAACCTGCTGTTCCGTTTTCGGCCACCACACTACTGCCCCATAAGTGAGGACAGGTATGATGGTTCGCGTATAGAGCCAGTGGACTATTTTGGGGGGAAAGTCGCACTTCCGGGGTGATGGATTTTTTTTTAAAAAAACCTTTTTTGTGTCAGATGCGGTGTAATACCAAGTTTGAACTTGCTGCGATTTTTCGTTTTTCATATATTTTGTTAACCCATCAGATACACGCACACATTATATTGTAATGATTTGATAATGGTTTGATGTGTGTATGATGTATGTATGTTGTGTAGCTCGAGCGATATTGAAAGGGCTTGTCTGTGAATATGTTTAAGATAGAGATATGTTTAAGAAATAGAGAATAAGAATCACTATTTTAAATAAGTAATTTAACTATATATATATTAATTCAGTAATTTTTCAAATAGTAATTATTTGTTAATTGTGAATAATGAATTAAATTGGTAATTATACAGAAAGTCTTGTACTAAATTGATTTAAACTTAAATGTTCAAGTAAACTAAATGGCACTGAAGGACTGGTTGAATTCTGTAAGACGACTGATGAAATATTGCTCCTCTTGGTAGTTAAAACCTGCCCCTTTATTAAGGCGGCTACACACGATCTGATTTCGTCGGCCCGAATGTCAGTGTGACCAAATCAGGTGTTGCATACAAACGGCCTTACTTCGTCAGTTGGTTTTTATATTTACAACAGATCACATGCATTATGCCTCCTATTTTATCGAAATGTCAAAGAGTTGGTATTACGTTAGCAGCTACTATTACCACTACTACTAATTCTACTACTACTAGTTGCATCAGGATCTATAATTTTCAGTTTGTCTAGCATTACTTGGAGAGCTTGGTTTCTGGCATCCTTGTTACTGTCTGTACTGCTTACTCGATAGTATCAGGTGAACTCTTTATATAGCTCTTGTGCCTCTGCTCTGGCCGGTGTTTTAAGAACAACTGACAAGCAAAATCACCTGATAACGCTTCACACGATCTGATTTGGTCAGCTGGTCAGATGGCGCGGCCATCTGACAACGCCGACAAGATTTTTATCAGATGACACGCATACTCACAATCTGATATTGTATCTGATCTTACCTTTATTGACCTGACAGCCTGACTGAATCACAGATCGTGTGTAGTCGCCTTTATATTTGATTTCTAGAAGGGGTTAAAAGACAAAGAGTGGCTGAGTTCTCTGATCCCTCTTGTAACGGTGTCTTGTACTTGGGTTTTTTGTCTAGGGATATCTAAGTATATATATGTATATATAATAGACCATTCGCTAAAAAAAACTGTTTCCGAACTCAGAGGACCTCAAAACATGTATTTCCGGTGAAAATAAAATTTCCAAAATTCGACATTATAGCAATACTTCCTCTTATCAATTTGTAAGAAATAGTAGAAAAAAATTATTCTCAATGGCTCTTATTACATATAAAATTGTCGTATAATTTCTTAAGAGCCTTTTATTCATGAACATCTTAATTGAAAATTTGAGTACAAGTACTTTTCACTACTTTCCCTTGCTAGAAGCGGAAATATTGGCCATCGTGGAAAATTTTCGTTACGAGTTTTCACCAGAAATGTGCGAATTCAAAATAGTGTTTTTTTTTTATAAAATGAGTTTTATTTCAGTGTATGTATGTGTATAGACACCATAACCTAAAAAGAGAAAATCACAGAACGTTCAAACATGATATTTTGTTTAACTACTAACAAGGGATCCAACAAAATAAGGTTTTCAACAAAATCGATCAACCAGAACTACATCGACTTTATTGAATCGATTTTTTTTTTTTTTTTTTTTTAGTTTTTGGCGATTTTCTTAAAAACGGACGGCTGCAATGATTTTCTTTAAACTTTGTGAATACATTAGATACATATATGGAGATTTATATTCTGAGATTGAAGAAAATCGGTTCACCGGAAGTGCTGTTTTTATAAACCGTTTTTTTCCCACCTTTCCTGCGATTTTCTCCATAAAGACGTGTATAGGTTTCATTAACCTTACAGGATACTAACTTTTATTACTAAATGGTTTAATTTTTGCTTCAATATTGGAATATTATCAATGCTTCCATATGTTTAAAATAATATTATATAGGCTTTACTGAATTACTTTAGAGGATAGCATAATCATTGTTGTGGTTGGGCCCGCACACCTGGAAAATCATCAGATTTCCGTGATAGTCTGCTTCATTTTGTGGTTATCGACCGGTTTCGGACTGGTTCACCTATCATCAGGTTGTCTAGATAAAACAGTGCGATAACACTGAGAATTTCAAAGAACAAGATCAGTTTAGACATTATTTTGGAAAGTATTTGATTATAACCTGACTTGGTTAAGAAGAGGTTCTTTATACTTGTCTAAGGCCACAGGTTGTTTCCATTTTTAAAAGGCATTGTATTTTTGGTTCCTTTAAGAATGAAAAACAACAATAAGTGGAGACAATATACAATAATTAGACAATTATTTATATTATCTTATTTTTAATTGCTATTCTTTGAGTATAGAACTAATATTTTCATTCGAAAGATTACTGTAGTCACTTGTTGATTACTATGTAATTATTAATAATAAAAATGGAAATGAATAATCGTAAGAAAGAATAAATAAATATATTGCAAAACAATTAAATTATATAATCATGCAATCTGACATTCACGTAAGTTATCAGATACTCACACAACTAACAATAAATTAGGCAACAAAAGCCGCATGTACTGAAACTAATGACTTAAAGTAGCGGGATTTATAAACTCTAATATTGAGGCACTTACATTGGCCATACCAGTAGAAAAATCAGAAAATGGTTTTCGGAACACATCCGAGAATAATAAAATGTTACAAAATCGATTCCATTTGATTATTATTTGTGTGTTTGGGAGTAGGGTTGCCAGATCTAATGTATTTAATATCACCCTGATATATTTTGTTCTTATTGGTATATGATATTAGTCTCTAAATATAAGTCTAAAAATGATATATTTATCCGATCACGGCGATGATAACAATAACAATTCGTATTAGCGCGCTCATCTCACGCCACATAATCATCAGTGAACAAGTAGTGAATGCTGATTAGTTGATAGGAGTCTCGTTTATGGCGCGCGCTTGCGCCAACGCATTCCGCCGGTTCCGTTCTCTCGCCAAGTGTCAAAAATGACCAAACTAAAAATTTAGGTTACAAATACTTAAAGGGTGCTCTACACCAACTGACAATCAGATGATATTGACGTCTAAGATTTTTTGGCCACAGCTGTATATGCATTTATTTTTGGTTATAAATTAACAAATTTTGAAAGATTTAAGTTGATTTTTATTTAATAAAGTTTCAAATAAATGTGGTATATTTCTTTCCTAAATGATATATATATTTTTGAAATCTTAATCATATATATTTACATTTTTCACTTGGCAACCCTAGTGGGGTTCACCTACAAACCCTCCTATCCAAAGTCCATATAGCCCATATAGCTCCCCCAAGAAAACAACAACAAACCGGGTCCAGAACAAATATCCAGACCCGGGTCTAATCCATCCAAAATTCACCGCAGTCCAAACAAATCGGACAAAAACCTTAAGGGGAAATAGCTCTTCCACAGACATCCTGCTCCGACAGGAATATTCTTTGAACTTCATATACTATGTACATACATAAATACCTATTACTTTCTCTTACTCCTAATAAGAGGAAGTATTGTAATCGTGTCAAATTTTCGATATCGAGTTTTCACCGGAAATATCCGTTTTGAGGTCCCCTGAGTCCAAAAAAGTGGTTTTCTGTGTGTGTGTGTAGTCTGTGTGTCTGTGCGTCTGTGTATGTATGTGAACAGCATAGCTCAAAAACGAAAAACCGTGGAAAGATGAAACTTGTTATTCCGTCTAGGTATCATCGTGGCATCTGGCAGTGGGTCACCTGTCAAAATTCCTCAACCGGAAGTACCACTTTACTTAATGGTTTTTTTACGTTTTAGCAATTTTCTCAAAAATACCTCCAACGATTTTCTTGCTCAAACTTGCTATATCAACTACACATACAAAGAGCTACAACTTTTATTTGAAACATTTCTCTGGGAAAATTCATTTAAGGCCACTTATGGGGGAGGTGGGGTTCGATATTGGGTTTTCATTGGGTATTGGGTTAGGTTTCCATCTACAGTGCAATTTCAGTGTATTAGACAATTCTCACAACTAAATAATCAGATTTAACTATGTTGTTGAAATTCCGAGCTTGAAACAATTATGATAACCGAAAGTGCCGTTTACTTTACCACTTCACTTAATGATTTATTCTCTTTGTTGCATTGTTCTCACAACTGGCTCAAAGTGACGATTTCCTTCACGCTACCAATATAAACTCGCCATGCAAGCATCTACAACTTTTATTTAAACCATTTCTCTGGCAACATTCTTCAAATGACCCTTTTAAGGGAGGCGGCCTGGGCTTATGTTTTCCTCTAAAGTGCTCTCACAGTTGATTATACCATTCTAGCATCCAGCCATAATTACATAGCACTACATCGGTGGCTGAACTTCCGAGTTTCAAGACAATTAGTAAACCGGAAGTGCGCCTTTACTAAACAGAGCAGTTTTTCCCGCTTTCGACGGATTTCATTACATTTGGTACACAAACTATAAAATTTGTCACTTCTACTCTTGAGAACTAGAGTAATAGAAAGTTGTGTGAGTGTTTCACACCAGATTTTTTTTATTTGAAACATTTTCCCAAGAAAGTTGATTTTTGGTGGTTCTGGGAGGTAATAAAGTTACTATTTAATGGGAAGTAATAAAGTACTATCCTCTAGAGTACTATTTCAATACAATCTATGGTTTTTACCACGTATATAATAATAATCTACATAAGAAGGATTACTGGAATTCCAAATTTGAAGCAAAATCGGTTAACCGGAATTCTGCAACTTTACAAAATTAGTTTTTATTTTTTTTTTTTGTAATTTTCTCTGAAAACGATCATAGCGATTTTCTGAAAAAGTTTATTATTAGGGAATTACAGAATTTGGTCGTGTTAAATTTCAAATGTAATGTGAATATGATTCTAGTGTTATTTGCGCTCTCTTCTGGACTATAATGTAACCATGCTTGTAAAGAAATTTACAAACTGGACATTAATATATTGTAGATATTCACAACTTATATTAAGGAAAGCTTTACGCTACTGTTCCGCTCAGAAACATTCCCAAAAAATCAATTTCTTGGTAAATCTTTCAAATAAAAATTATAGGTATATTCATTTTGTAGATTGCACACAATTATTTAAAGAAAATCTTTGCAAACATTTTCGAGAAAATAACGAGAAAGCTAAAAAAAAAAACAACCTAAATTCGCACTTTCGGTTGACGGATTTTGCATGGAATTTTCATGGCAGGTGTGGTGATAACACCAAAACTGAATACCAAGAATAGTATTGTAAAATAAAAAAAAAGAAAAGTGCGACTTCCACAGAGTAGTTTATGATTTTCAGAAACTTGTATGACTAATGGTAGTAGAAGAAGGAAATGGAAAAATTGAAATAATTTTGGAAAATATTTTAGTGAATTTTAACTTAAAATAAAGTTTATTTTAGTGCAGTGAAATGAACTTAGAATTGTTAGGGACTATTAATCTGAGTTCAATGATATCCCTAGACAAAGGACCTAGGTGCAAGTCACCGTTACAAGAAAGGTCGGAAAACTCGGCCACTCTTTGTCTTTTAACCCCTTCTAGAAATCAAATATAAAGGGTAGGTTTTAACTACCAAGGACGGTCTAATTTTAGCATTCAATCAGTAACATTCGTTGCATTCAGAACATCACTTTCTCATTTTATACTCAGTGTGCCAAGAAGTGTTTAATTTGAACATTTGTGATTTAAATCAATCTCTAGCTATAAGAATCATTCAGTGCATAAGTTTTGATATAATTATAAACTTAATTCATTATTCACAATTAACAAATAATTACTATTTTTGTAAAGTTGCTAAATTAATATATATACCAGAGGTTGATTGAGGAAATCAAGGCTGACCATATTCTTGGGATGCCAACTGATAGGATTGTTCCTAGGTATCATTTCGAAAGGAACTTCCAAATTGTTATACCGAGCAGAGGCGAATGGAACTGTGACCCCCGTCTGTTCGGTAACTCGATCTGGTATACAGACGGATCCAAAAATCCGACTGGGGTCGGAGCCGGGGTCTATGGGGGCAGGCCTAAAGTTAAGATTAAGGACAGCCCCGGGAAGTACGCCACGGTCTTTCAGGCTGAAGTCGTGGCGTTACAACTCTGCGCTTGGGAGATTATAAGGCAAAGGATAGTGGGTAGAAGAGTGGCCATATACTCCGACAGTCAGGCAGCCCTGAAGGCACTTTCTTCACACCAAATAGTCTCAAGACTGGTGTGGGACTGCCTACTTGCCCTCACCGAGGTGGGTACTCGGAATAAACTGACACTCGCCTGGGTGCCGGGACATGCGGGGTTCCTGGGCAATGAGAGGGCGGATGCCCTAGCGAGGGAGGGCTCGCAGGATACCTTTATAGGCCCCGAACCCTTCTGCGGCTTGTCCAGGAGCCTCATCCAAACTTCTATCAGGGGCTGGATAGAAGAATAGCGTCTGCGTTGGTGGGAGAGAACACCAGGACAGAGGCAGGCAAAGCTCTTCATCAAAAGACACTTGCCTAAATTTACCAGAGACTTACTGAGCCAGAACCGAAGGGACGTAAGGTTAATTGTGGGTCTACTAACAGGGCATTGTAGGCTGAACAGACACATGCACCACCTACAACTTGCGGATAGTGCGGTATGCCGATTCTGCAAGGTAGAGGAAGAAACCCCGGCGCACATCCTTTGTGAGTGCGCCGGCCTGGCGAGGATTAGGTTTCTTCAATTGGGGACAGGCAATCCCGAAGCTATGAGCTTCATGACGGAGCCGCTTTCAGCTTTGCTAGGATTGATTAGGAGGGCAAAGCTGGGGGTTGTGCTATAATTTAAGGGGATCCACAATAGACCTCGTCTTGTAGGTCGCAGTGGAATGAGGCTCGCTCCCCCACCCCGTTTCTGATCTACAATCTAACAGTAAAATTATTTTTTTAAAACAGTGGATCTTATTCTCTATTTGTTAAACATATCTCTATCTTAAATATATCACATACTAAAGCCCCTTTCAATACCGTTCGTGCTAAAACAACAACACAACTACCCAACACACATCTACCCAATAACATTACACTAACTTCTCAGAAATAAACCTATCACTTTTATTTGAAACATCTTTCTGAAAAAATTGTTCTTAGGGGGTTAACATCTTTTTATTTATTTACAAATCATAATATGGGCCAGCTTATCAAAAGCTTTACACATAGAGATTAGAGGTAAAATATATTATCCATAAATCTTGGTAGAGTCGCGGTTTCAGTCTTCTAGAGTGAGTAGGTTCGCCTATGTTGCAGTGGGACGTTGAGGATAGTGTGTGTGAAGTGTGAGGAAGAAGTTGTCTGTTAATTTAGTCATGAGTGTGTGAAAATCTGTAATGTCTAGTTCTCTGTGTATTTGTGTGTTTCTAGTGAACCATGGGGCTCTTAAAGCAATTCGGAGTACTTTGTTTTGAAATGTCTGAAGTCGTTTCGTCAGTCTATTGCTGGCACTTATCCAGACTGGGCAAGCGTTTGTCAACATAGGTCTGAAAAGGGGCTTATAAAGAAATACTGTTCAGGAGTGTTTGAGTGGTGTGTTTCTGTTTATAACTGTTTCAGTCGGCTGTATGCTTGCTGTAGTTTGTTGTTAATGTGTAGTCTCCAGGTGAGTCTTGTGTCAAGGATTACACCAAGATAGCGTACTCCTTGGTTCTTCGGTTTCCTGGGTATTTTCTGGTTGTTTAGTTTTAGTCGCCCGAAGGTCTTCATTTCGAAATCTCCGAAGAGAAAAAATTTTTGCTTTTGTTTTAATGGTGTTGAGACGTAGCTTCCATTTTTGGAACCATTTTGTTATGATGTCTATAGTTGTTTGTAGAAAAATGTTAATAGAATACCTGAACGGTAAAGATTGGGTTGCGCTAGAAGGATATTGTAAAGCGGCTTACGCCCGTCGAGTATCGCTCTCTAGTTGAAATATTAACTACCTGAATCCTTTCTAAGTAAATAAAGAAAAATTTATTTATGTTCTTTATTTTTACTTTTTGTTTAAAAGGACAAAGAGAATGTATACATACAAATACAATTAATCGTAATTTGTAAATATAATTACTAAAAATAGTAGAGTCAAGGGGTTTAAATAAAAATCTTTTTAAATTTTAATGTCAGATCAATAATTTTGATTGAAAACAAAAATTTTCTATGTCTCACTAATTATACAACAAATCAAAAACTTTATTTTGTAATATTGATAATTTCTTACAAAACAGACTCCACGGACGGTCATTGACCATGTTGTTGTCTTTATTACATTAGTTATTTACAAATTATTTTAGTTAATCATTATCATTATTTTTGTATTTTTATTTTCACAAAAGAGTGTATTGTGTTATTTTGAAATAAAGACTTTCTTCTTCTTCTTCTAGTTGTATGTAAGTCAGTGATACTTTGGTCAATGTTGTCGTTAGTTCAGGCTATCCATTGTGTCCATCTGCGTATGTAGCTAAAGTGGCTGAAGTTGGTTCAGGTATGTCCGAACAGTAAAGGTTAAAGAGTATAGGACTGATGATTGCTCCTTGCTGTAGTCCCGCGAGAATTTGGCTATAGAGCCACATACAATTTGTTGTTGACTCTTACCTAAAATGTTCTGTCTCTTAAAAAGGATACTACGGTTTGAGTAATGTAGTCAGGTGCGTTTGTGTGTCTTGAGTTCGTAGAGTAGTCCTGAGTACCAAACTGTATGTCGAATGCAGCGGCTACGTCTAGAAATATCGCTGCAGTATGTTTCCTTTTTTTCAAAGTTGTGCACTATGTATTCTGTAATTCTCTTAATTTGATGTATTGGTGAGTGTTTTGGTTTGAATCCGAATTGATGTGGTGGAATTGTGTTTGTGTCAGTCAGATATTTTAACAGTCGTCTATGGGGTTAACATCTGTGATGTTAAATTTCAAATGTGTTTACACTATTCTGGACTCAATATAACTATCAATATATTGCAATCAGCTAGGCTCAATGTTAATTACTATCAGCTAGGTTGGTACTTCTCTCCATATTTATATTAGTGAAAATGTGTAAATTTTTGAAGTTGAAAAAAAAATGGTAAAGTATGAGAATTTCACGGCATACTTTTTTTTTTTATTATTATTCTAACAATAGAAAATTCCATTTGATAATTTATTTAATTTTTCTTAAGAAACTAACGGGGTATGGTAGGAAATGTCAATTATTGTATCAACTGGTTATTATGTAAAGGCATTCACTTTCATTACAAGAAAGTAGAAATATTACCAAGCGCAAAAACCAGTCACAAATCAAGTTCGTCGTAATATATAAGCAGGTTAGAAATCTTGAATTCTTGTGCCCATTTTAAGGCCGGCCAGACCAATCTATATAGCGATATTGGAGAACTATATATATATA
This sequence comes from Triatoma infestans, assembly GCA_011037195.1. Lineage (NCBI taxonomy): Eukaryota > Metazoa > Arthropoda > Insecta > Hemiptera > Reduviidae > Triatoma > Triatoma infestans. The sequence goes on from JAAEAF010000029.1 coordinate 538,629, forward strand.
TATTTTTTTTTTTTTTTTTTTTTTTTTGATATATTTGTTGTTTGATTTCATATTTATAAATGTTTGAACGCATTTTTTTTTTTTTTTTAACAATAGTTTTTTAGGCCAATATATATATTTTTTTTATAAGATATTGTTTAGATCATCAATTAGAAAAGTATATTTATTTTGTTTGGTGATACAATAGAATACACAGTGATAAAACTTTATTATCTGTACTAACCCTACAAATGGTGTAATAAATAATAAATAAGATAATATGGTTTTAAGTTTGAACAGATAGATTGCAAAACTTTACTTCTAAACTATAAAAATAATATTTACACACAAAAATAGTAATAACAAGTTTTCATTAAACATTAAATTTGGCTCATTAATCTTAAACGTAAAATATAACGGGTAATGGAAAACAAGTACGTATCTACTAAACCATAACAGATGGGGAAGTGAAGAGCCTGTCAAATAACATAGAACCATCCCCCCATATATTTGAAATTTTTAAGGCCATAAATTTTTGTGAAACTATAAGAAAAAAAAAACTTTAGTCGAAAAAATGTTTGAAATAAAAACTGATAAGTTTATATCTGTACAGTGAACATTCCAAGTATAAAAAAAAAAATCTGGTGTGAAACACTCACACAACTTTCTCTTACTCCAGTTTTCAATATTATAATTGACAAATTTTATAGTTTATATAGTACCAAATTTGATGAAATTAGTTGGAGTTCATCGCAAAACTAAAAAAAAAAAATGTTCAGTAAAAGCGCACTTCCGGTTTACTAATTTACATACAAATTTGGTATTTTGGCCATCTATTTATTTTTAATTAATTTTGTTTGGATAGTAGAATTTTATAATCAACTATGATAGGACTTTAGAGAAAAATACAGAACCCCACTCCTCCACCAACCCTCTTTAAATGACTTTACCAGGAGAAATGTTTCAAATAAAAGTTGTAGCTTTTTATATGTGTAAGTTCACATTAGGGTAAAGCTAGGAGAGATGACGCGATAGGAGAGAAGACGCAGGCTTTACTTCTCTTGTTTGCCCACCACGTGGCGTCATGGAAGTTAGTCCAAGAGGAAGGAGATCACAGGCGAACTTATTGCAAAAAATTCTTCAGTTATTTTGTGTGTTCTTCTGTGTTCTAGGAACATTTATACCCATCAGCGTTATGTTTTCATAACGTGAATTTTCATAACGCTTAGTAAATTTTTTTATATACTATATTAATTGCAATTGAAATGAAAGATTTTCAGCTGCCTGATTAAAGTTGGAGTCGTAGACATACTGTTTACCAAGTTTCCTGTCGATCAGCCATGGTACCTTCACGGAGGAGAGGTCTCCTACCTATGGTGCGTCATCTATCCTACCATAGTAGGAGAGACGGCCAAATGTAGAGTATTTGTATTTTGTTTCTGGAATAAATGAGAATGTCTTTATTTTGAAAAATAACATTTTTTTGTAGATTACTTACTTACTTACTTAAACTAACTCATGTCTACCGCATTACGGTGTAAGAGTTCCCCTGCAGATACCAGACCAAGTATCCCGTTCCATGGCCAGCTGTCGTCTTCTACTCCACTCTATTCCTCGGGAAGTAAGGGCATCTTTGATGCCGTCTTCCCATTTCTTTCTAGGCCTACCCCGCGGCCTTTTTCCTATGGTCTGAGTCTCATGGCTTATTTTGGCCATCCGGCTTTCGTCCATTCTGCATACATGTCCATACCACCTTAATTGGCTCTCTTCAATGTACCTCTGGGCTGGCTTCACATCTAGGCTTGTTCTAATGGTAGCGTTCCTTATCCTATCCCTTCTACTTTTCCCCTCTATTCGGCGTAGGAATCTCATTTCCATTGCTTGTAATTGGCTCTTATGTTTTGTTGTAAGAGTCCAAGATTCACTCGCGTAGGTAAGGATTGGGATGAATGTGTTTTTAAAGATCGTTACCTTCGTACCTTTGGAGATCTCTTTCTTGTTAATGAAGCCTTTTTTCACTGCATTGAAAAACCTTCCAGCGGAATGAATTCTTTCACGAATTTCAGTGTCGATTAGTCCGTTTTCAGTGATATGAGCTCCTAAGTACTTAAATGTATCTACTTGCTCCAACACTTTTCCATTAATACGGACAATTCGCCCATTTGGCGCACTTCTCTTGCCTATCCTCATGACTTTCGTTTTATTTTCATTTATCATTTTTTGTAGATAATAGTAGTTAATTTCGTATTAATAGTATTCAATTTCAAATATCTGTACGCTGCAGTATTTCCTTTTGTTAATATAAAGTAAAAATTCTGTCATAATTTCGTTTTTACAAGTTCAGTTCTTTAAAAAAATATTCGTTAACATTAAATTAATGTTGGTTGATATTGCATAAAACGTAATTAATTAAAAGTTGCGATAAAACAATTTGTTTAATAACCGTGTATCGTCTAAATTTTATCGATATAAAGTTATATTTTAATATGTTGTGATTGTAATAACTTATTTTTTTTTTTTGATTACATTGTAACATGATTGGTATTGGGGGGGGGGGGAAATTAAAATATAATTAATTATATTACTATTATAATTCATATTTGAATCTTCTTCTAACGGGATCTCAGGAGGTCCTGTCTTTTATACAGAAGGTTTGGAAGAGGAAGAAAAACAATTAATATCATAGATGCCAAAAAATATATATTTAAAAACAAGATATTCGAAAAATAATTAATACATATTGTGGATCACAACGTAATGACTTGTCATTTTGGAGAACTTGCTTTATTAAATAAACTTAAACTATTTTACCATATTTACTGACTTGAAAAGAATTGGGTTTCTTTGGGGCCACTTTCACCACTCCCTACTGTAATATGGCTTTTTTTCCTAATGACATGATTCACATTACTTCATTCACTCTTTTTACGGTATAAATTTTGAACTGACCCCCTTCCCTAAAAGAGTCCACCTTATATATTCTACCTCCACCCCGGAGAAAGTGAGAAGAGGGAAATTCCCTTTGTCCTAAATAAATGTAGTGATAGGGGTAGGCCAAGTATCTCTGACTCAACTAACTGTTTCCTTTGTGCCTTCCAACCTTCAAAAAACAAATTTATAAATATATACATCGGAAAAATTCCTTACTTTACAATAATAAAATATATAACAAGAATATATTTCGATACAATTTACATTTTATTAATTCGCCCAAAGATGTAGACATTACATTTCATATTAAAAACGCTAAATCCTAAAGATTAGATTTGAATAAATAGTGTAGCAGTTATATTTAATCAAAGAAGGGGGAGAGGGGCTTAAAAAATTAACTATTAAAGTGATACTTCCGGTTGAGGAATTTTTAACAGATAACGTACAATCAGATTCTATGATGATATCTGAACGGAATATCTAGTTTCAACTTTTTTTACGATTTATCGTTTTTGAGCTATGCTGTTCACATATATATATATATACAGACATGGACTATTTGCTAAAAACCACTTTTTTGGACTCATGGGATCTTAAAACGGATATTTCCGGTGAAAAACTCGCTATCGAAAATTTGACACGATTATAATACTTTCTCTTACTAGGAGTAAGAGGAAGTAAAAAGTTATTTTATTCGTTTCCGAGAAAATTAAAAAAAAAAACTCAAAAAAAATTATTCTATGACTCACACTTCCGGTTAACCGATTTTCTTCAAATCTGAAATTCTAGCATTATTTCTAATCGGTATTAATATTATATAGGTGGCAGTATCATAAATTGTACAGAGTAGTACTTTATAGGAAAGCTTAACGTTACTTTCCCCACCCCCCACACCCACCCAAAAAATCAAAGTTCCTGGGAAAATTTTGCAAATAACTGGTACAAGTATTCATGTGTGTATAAAGTATACACGAACTTTAAAGAAAATGTTTGAAACTGTTTTCGAGAAAATCGTAGAAAACTTAAAAAAATAATTCAGTAAATTTGCTCTTCCCGTTGACGGATTTTGCCCGATTTAAATTTGTTGGTATAGCTAAATGGAATAATAAGTTTAAGCTTCCTTCTTTAAAAAACATCATGTTCCTACACTGGGGACCCCAAAATATTTACATTGTACAATATAGGTTTTATTTCTTTTATTCTGAACATTTTTCCTATCATTAGGGGTGATCTAGAAGAACTGTAAAGTTTGGCAGCTCTCGAAAATGCTATTTAAATACTTGGGTTCCATCAGAGATATTTTCCGTGATAGCCTGCTTCTTTTTGTGGTCATTGACCGTTATCGGGCATTTGTCTATTATCAGAATTTCTTTTTTATCAAAACAGTGTGATAACGTAGACTTGCACAAAGCAAATTTAGTTGATACACTGGTTTTAAAAAGTGTTTTTGTTAGGGCCTAACTAGGTTAAGAGGGGTGTTGGTACCTGAGTGGGAAAACACATGTTTCGGTCTTTAAACGGCATACGGGGTCCCCTTTAAAAATGGAAACATCCAACACGTGGGGCTGTGTAACTTAAATTACGTTTTTTTGAAGGAGATTTACTTAATAAATAATTAACCCATTACTAATCTTACTATTTTATTTATTTATTTATAACAGAACTGAAAGAACACAGTGTCAACTACTGTGGAATAATTACTGACAAGAAATGATAAAATACGAGCTGAATGATCGTAAGATAGTATAGATAATAAATAAAAAAATATGTTCTGTTGAACAATTAATCTATATAAGCGTGTTATTTGATAATTACGCATTCTATTCTACATTTCACCTTTCATAATTCACACACACACCATCCATGCACGCATGTATACTTAAATATGCGTTATTTACAGGCCTAAATATAACAAATCTAAACGAGTTTAAATACAAACTTTTATAAATATATCGTTGAATAATTATATAAGTATGTTATCCAACCTGTAATGTAACGTACACACCACATTAACATTTTATTTTCTCGACTTGCATACATTATTTTCACATATGTAGAAACTTAAAAGCTGTTTTGATTCGTATGTACAGACTTAAAAACTAACAGATTTCAAACTAAAACTAAAATCTATTTGATTTTAAAATTTAGAAACTATTTGGTTTAGGTGAATTGTGTATTGTTTATTGCGTTTTTTATTGTTATTGTGGAAAGTTGGTTTTGAATAGTGGTTCACTCACGAATTTTGTCTGTTCGTTTATAAGTTTTATATATTGCAAGTTTTTCTAGTATATCCTGTCGTCGTCCTTTTATGGCCGGATGTATTAATTTTATCTTGGTAGTGATGTCATCGGGTTTGTGTTTGTTCGTGTTTAGGTGATTGGCATAATTTAAGTCAATTTTGTCGTACTTGTATGACCTGATCTATTCGGCAAATCGTTTCCTGATTTTTCTGCTTGTCTGGCCAACATAAATGTCGCTACAGTCCGGGCATTTTAATTCATAAACCCCCACTGCTGTCATATACGTCAGTAGTCTCAGTCAGTCAGTACAAGGGTGGATTTTATTGCTTAATTTATTGTTAATTTTGAAAGATGCCCAGTTTTTTAAAAAACTGGGTTTGTATGCGTGGTTTCCGGTGGCAAATTTGTCTGTTGTTTCTTTGTCATTCCTATTCCGCTGGTGTGTTTCGTTTCTAAGAAGTTTATTAACGACATTTGCACTGTACTCATTGTTCTTAGCTATTTGTAGATTGTCTGTAATTTTTGTTCATGGTTCGCGGTTATGAGGGGTGTATATTTATGTTTGTTCGTCAGATGTCTCAGTGCAACTAGTTTGTGTTGGATAGGATGGTTAGAACTGTGTGGTATGATTGTATCGGTGGTGGTTGGTTTTCTGTGTATACCGTATTCCAAGTTTATTGCCGTTTCTTGTGAGTTTTATGTCTAAGAAGTTGAGGGGGGTTGTTAATTTCTTTTTCATGCATGAATTTTATTTCGTGGTTTATGTTTGTTAAGGTAGTGCAACATTCTGATTTTTTTTTGTTCATTATTTTTAACATTCTTACATTGGTTCCACCACCTTAAAACAACATAGTAATTAAAACAGAATGATTAATTAAACATTTAATTAAAAAAATCCAATTTTAAAGAAAATTTGTGAATTAAAATTATTGATCATTGAAGTGTCAAAGTATGGCAATATTGCGTAATTTTTTATAATAGATAATGTTCATCCTTGGTAAATAATAATAACCATAATATTAATAGAAAATCTGGTGTAAAACACTCACACAACTTTCTCTTACTCCAGTTCTCAAAATTATAATTGACAAATTTTATAGTTTGTATACCAAATTTTATAAAATTCGTCGAAAACTGAAACAACTGTTCAGTAAAAGCGCACTTCCGGCTTACTGATTTTCTTGAAACTTGGAATTTTGGGCCTCTATTTATTTCTAATTAATTTTGTTTGGATGATAGAATTGGTATAATCAACTATGATAGTACTTTAGAGGAAAACATAACCCCACCCCCTCCCCTAAAAGTGCCCTTAAATGAATTTTCCCAGAGAAATGTTTTAAAATAAAAGTTGTATATCTTTGTATGTTTAGTTTATATTGGAAGTTTCAAGAAAATCAACGGAGTCATTTTTGAGAAAATCGTGAAAAAGTAAAAAAAACCAACTAGTAAAATGATAGTTCCGGTTGAGGAATTTCGACAGATAACGTACTCTCTGATCCCATGGTCATACCTAAACGGAATATCAAGTTTCAACTATCTACGGTTTTTCGTTTTTGAGCTATGCTGTTCATATATATATATACAAGGACTATTAGCTAAAAACTACTTTTTTTGGACTCAGGGGACCTCAAAACGAATATTTCCGGTGAAAACTCGATATCGAAAATTTGACACGATTACAATACTTCCTCTTATTAGGAGTAAGAGAAAATAATAACAATAATAGTTACTTGATAATTATTAATCAGCGCTATTTTCTTTTTTTATTTATTTCTATTTGTATAACTTTTGTTTATTTATTATTAATTGAGTATCTATCTATTTACTACGAGAAATTTATTTATTTATTTATTTCATTAACAAACAGCCTATGCCATGTGGTTAAAGTCATAACATGAATTTAATTCTTTACATTAAAATAAATAAATTAAATGAATAAATATTAAAATAATGACCCTTTATTTATTATTATTTAAACACCTCAATCATTTTCAGTATGCCATTGATTTTCACTTTTTTATTTTTTCACTTTACTTAGTATTGAGATCGTGTCAAAATTTTGAAGATGTGATTTTACCAAGAAATAGATATTTTGATGTTCCCAAAATCGAAAAAATGGTATCAGAAAATGCTGTGTGGGACAGTTCAGCATAACACAAAAACGGAAAATCAGAAACTTGCTAATTCGTTTTTGGTGTTACTAGGGAGATGTGACATAAGGTTTTCGATCAGAATCGATCAATCGCAAATGCCACTTTCAATATGTTTGTGATTTTTTTTTTTTTCAAAAACGGCTTCAATGATTTCGTTTAAACTTGGTATACCGACCAATCATAAAAAGAGCTACAACTTTTATTTATAACATTTTCCCAAAAAAATTCATTTAAAGGGTTTTCTTGGGGGTGGGGAGGTATGACGTAAGACTTTCCTCTAAAAGTGCCATTTTAATATATTATACGATTTATTCAATTCAATTTCAAAATCGCGAAAACTGAAAAAAACTATTCAGTAAAAACGCACTTCCGTTTTATAAATTTTTTTTCTTGAAACTCGGAATTTTGGCAATCATTTTTCTTTCTAATTAATTTTGTTTAGTTGGTAGAATTGTATAATCAACTATAATAGCACTTCACATGAATACTTAACCCCACCTCTTTTCCCAAAAGCCCCCATTAATGAATGACTTTACCAAGAGAAAATGTTTTAAATAAAATTTGTAGCTCTGTATATGTGTAGTTCACATTTCTAGTTAAAAAAGAAACTCGTTTGAATGGTTTTAGAGAAAATAGCATGAAACTGAAAAATACTTTTCGGAAAAAACACACTTCCGGTCATCCGATTTTTTTTTGTAAACACGGAATTTCAACAACATATTTAATATTTTTTTTAATAATATTTAGATGATAGAATTGTATAATGAATCAAAATAATAGCACTCAGTGATATTAAAATCATGTATTTCCGGTGGAAACTTAATATAAAAAATTTGAATACACTTCGTAATACTTCCTTTTTTAAACAGCAAGAAAAAGTGAAAATAAAGTCAAACTAAGAATTATTTAGTTCTGTGCAATAAAGTTTCTAAATAATTACTTTTGCTTTTATTAATATAACCTTCACAGATATATGACTTTATATATATATATGAATAGTTATACGGCCTGTATAATACTGTCACTAATATTTTAATCCTTTTAAAACTTTTATTAAATCTCTTATCATATGATCTATTATAAAATAATTCGTATATATTCGTAATTAAGCAGTGATGTGTTTATTGTTTAATTAATATCATTGAACGAGGAAATTAAAACTCATAACTAAATAAATAGTTATAAAATATCTTTTTCTCCATTTACAGTTTTTCTGATTTCATTAATAATGAAATTTTTGTTGGTAGAATTTAACTGTGTTCTAAATGAAGGAGTGATACAATCAAGAGACTTGAATGGGTTCCCTTGTAGTAACAACTTCCTACTGATAATAACTTCAGTCCTACATATATATATATATGCAGGGAAGATGAAAACTTTATTTATAAAACACACTTTATAATATATATGTTATTTACTCTCTCTTATATCTGTCCTGGAGGAAGTTTTACGATCGTGGCAAATTATAAAATTTAAGTTTTTCACCGGAAGTAATATTTTCTGGTTCTCTGAGTACGTAAAAATTATTTTAGAGATTAGTTAATATAAATTATGTATCGTGAATATCTCACACGAGTTCCTATTGCTGCAGTTAATATAATTAAAAATTTTACAATTTCGTTTTAAACTTGTTATTTTCCTCTATTTGTTGTAACTTAAATAGAGAGATAGTGATAGTATATATAACAACAAGTAATAGTTTGAAGTGATAACCTTGACAGCACCAATAACTTTGTACACAAAACTAAATAACATTTTGAAATTTAACGATACAAATACCTCACAAAACCTGTAAAATAATTTTTTTTTTCTTTGGAAAAATAGTGCAAATAGACAAAAAAAAATCTGGTGTGAAACACTCACATAACTTTCTCTTATACCAGTTTCCAAAATTGTGATTAACAAATTGTATAAGTTAGTATAACCAAATTTTATGAAATTCGTAAACTGGTTTTGTAAGGAGAAAAGCGCAAAAACTGAAAAAAAAAAAACTGTTCAGTAAAAATGCATTTCCGGTTTACTAATTTTCTTAAAACTTGGAATTTTGACAATCTATTTTATTTCTAATTAATTTTGTTTGGATGATAGAATTATATAATCAACTGTGTTAGCACTTTAGAGGAAAATATAACACCTTTCCTCCCCCCTCCCAAAAGCACCCTTAAATGACTACAAAAAGAAAAGTTTCTTTTAAAAGTTGTGAGGCGGCAGTAGCATCGCCCATCCAGTTAGGATGCAATCAGCCTCCCGCATGGGGAAACTGATGCATGCAGTTTCTTGGGGAGTAGCGCCCCCACGGGTAACCACAACTCAGTATACTATGCACAATCATATACACAGAATATTACACATACACACTAACACTGATACAAGCACATATCTTACAGTACTCACTTAGGGTTCCCTAGTCCCTAGGAAGCCGTCCCGGATGGGGGAGCCTGTCTAGTGGCTCTGAACGGGCAGCCCCCCTACTAGAATCGGATGCTCCGAAACCCAAAGATAACAATAAATACTTTTCTCCAAAATGGAGGGTACAAGAGGTAGTGGGCGGGGCCGAGAAGACGTTGGATGCAGGATGTGAAGGCCGACTTGCAGAGGCTGGGAGTGACTGATTTGGAGGAGGAGGGCGTTGGACAGATAGAGGGGCTGCGAAGTTGTCAGGGAGGCCAAGGCTCGCATAGAGCTGTAGAGCTATTTAGTAAAGTAAAGTAAAAGTATAAAAGTTGTAGCTTTTTATATGTGTAGTTCATTCATATTCCAAGTTTAAAGAAAATGGTTGTGAGTCATTTTAGAGAAAATAGCAGAAAACTGAAAAATACCTCAAAGACGTACTTCCGGTCATCCGATTTTATATAATAACTCAAAAAAATTGAAAGAGTTGCAGGTAGCTCAAACTTGATATTTCATAAGCACGCATTACCATCGCATCTGACTTGAACGTTTCGGGGAAAAAAAATCCATCAAACCGGAAGTGTTATTTCAAACTGAATGTTATTTTTCAGTTTTTCGCGATCAGTTTTAATGATATTTATTAAACTATCTACATACATATATAATTATTATCTCTTTTATTTGAGACATTTTTCCCTAGGGAATATTGATTTTTTTTGGCGGTTCAGGTGAATAGTATCGTAAAGCTTTCCTCTAAAGTATTATTTCAATTCAATTTATGGTTCTACCACTTATATTATATTAATATATACAATAGAAGCCTTGCTAACATTCCAAATTTAAAGAAAATCAGCTTACCGGAAATACGACTTTACAGAAAACATTGTATGAATGAGGTTTGGCACTTTCCTCTGAATGTAAAGAATATTAAAAAGATGTTCTTAGAAAAAGTAGTAACTAAATTTATTTTTTTTTATACAATTCTCACATTCATTAATAATAATTACCATATGATTATATAATAATTTGATCGTATTTTATAATTTAACCACATAATATTCTTTACATTCATAGGAGAGTGCCTCCTACAAAGTGTTTGTTTTTTTTGTTTTTTTTTTTTTTTTGTTTTTTGTGAATATCGATTAGTATTTTAGATTTGTGTTTTCGAGGAAGGGGTGCGTTAAATTTCAAAACATATCGGGGGGGGGGGGTTCAATATAATTAGCACCTCTTCACTTTGCTTGGGTTGGTAGGTGGTTCCCCTTACCTTGCTAGGATGTTCCCCTTCCACCTCTATGTTAGGACAAATATTGGAACTTTAAAGAAGATTTGTCATTTTTTTATATAATTATATTAAAAGGACTAAGAAACTACTAATATAGAGAAATTGAGAAAAGTTCAATGCAGAAAGTACGTAGTTAATTCCAATAATTTATAATAATGTAAACTATAAGTCTAAGGAATCGGGTCAAAGCTAACTAGATAACTGTATTGCTTTGAAAAAAAAAAAAAAATAGGGTAAAAATAGATTTTTTTATTTTAATATTAAATCGAAAGTCATAAAACATTTTGTTTCATTAATTCCATTGGTTGCATTCTATTATACATAGACATGTTATATTCTCATTGGATAATGAAGCTTCTAATGTTATAAAGTATTAAGTGTCAAACTAGTTTAGGTTGCCGGCCATTTTTCTTTTAAATTCAAATTAACATAGGTCGCACATTCTATATAAATTTAAAATAATTGCAAAGAAAATTATTAATACGAAAATTAATACAGAACTATTTTGTCCATAAAAAGTAAAATTTTCCTAATCAGTTACATACTTCATACTTTTTCAAACTGCTTGCTATAGAAATTGGGGAAATTGTGTCAAATTTTCGAAATACATGTTTATAGGTCCCCTGAGTCCATAAAAGGGGTTTTAGCTATTGATCTGTTTATGTGTATGGGTGTGTTTGAGACAGCATATCTTAAAAATGCAAAATCGCAGAATGCTCAAATTTAATATTACGTTGATGTGCCACCACCAGGAGATGTTTCATAAATATCGTTCAACCGGAAGTGCCACCTTTACTAAGTGGTTTTTCAGTAATATCAACTACACATACCAAAACCTACAACTTTTATTTTGAAACCCTTCTAAAGTGCTATTTTAGTTTATTACACAATTCTATCATCTAAGGAATATTAATTAGAATTAAATACCTATGGCGCAACAGTCCATGAGGGAGGGCCACGGCGATTCGAAGAGGGGGCGTGTGGTAAGCACGCCGCAGTTCCCACGCCGTTTAGTTCCGGCCTTCGCTACCTAGGGCGCTACTAACTGTAGCTTCCCATTTTTCTAACTGGAGCTCGGTCAACATCGACTTAGCTCTCACGGAAATCGAAACCCGAATTCTCGCACGAAAGGCGAGTGCGCTAACCACTAGACCAACGCGTTAGGACAATTAGAATTAAATATGTTGTCGAAATCCCGAGTTTAAAGAAAATAGGTTAACCGGAAGTGCGTTTTTATTGAAAAGTATTTTTCAGTTTTCTAGTATTTGCTCTAAAAGGCTCAAACGACTTTCTTTAAGCTTGGTAAATCAACTATACATAAAAAGAGCTACAACTTTTTATTTGAAACATTTCTTCGGCACTTTTGGGGTGGGGGTGGGGTGGGGTTATGGTTTCCTCTACAGAGCTATTTCCGTTTATTACACAATTATATCATCTAAATAATTTTAATTAGAAATAAATATATTGTCAAAATCCCTAAGTTTGAAGAAAATCGGATGACCGGAAGTACGTTCTACTGAAAAGTAAATATTTAGTTTACTGCTATTTTTTCTCTAAAACGGCTCAAACGATAATAACCGACTATGGGCAAGAAAATAAAAGTCAATATTGCTGGACTTGAACCTAGGTCCGTTCTCCGTGTGTGTTGTTCAGTACGCTACCATTGAATTAATGTTGGCCCTATACGAAATATTTACAGTTAATTCCATATATTATATTATTCCGATTTTATTTTATGCCAGCTATTTAATTTATTTAGTTTATAGTTAATAGTTAGATTCATTTCTCTTAAAATGACCTTGATGTTTTGATTTTGAAAGTTAGCTTTGAAATGTGATACGCCTGTTGTAAGTAAAATGGCTTAATCATTTCAATCCATTACAAGGTATCACCTTGAATTTACACAATTATAAATTTACAACGGAAATATATGTTTGAGATATAAAAATGTTTTTAGCAAATCGTCTGTATGTCCCTCCACTCTCTTACTGTATGTATGTGTGTTTGTGTGTATGTTTGTGTGTGTTAACAGAATATCTTAAAAACTAAAAGTCACAGGAAGTTCAAACTTGGTATTCAATTTAGATACTACCACTGCAATTCGGGCAAAATCCATCAACCGGATGTGCGGACTTTACTGAGTTTTTTTCAGCGGGCTTATTTTTTTTTTCAGTTTTTTGTGATTTTCTTTTAATTTCATATAGTATCACATAAATACCTATCACCTTTATTTATAACATTGTTCCTGGGAAAATTGGACTTATTTAGGGGTTCTGGGGGGGGGGGAACAGTAGCGTTATGCTTTCCTCTAAAACACAACTTAAGTATAATATATGACTTTATCACCTAAACAGTATTAGTAACACATTGAAAGCATTGGTAGAATTCAAAATTTGATGAAATTCGGTTAATCGGAATACGACTTTATAGAATAGGTTTATCTTTTCTTTTTTTTTTTTTAAATTTTCTCGAAAACTACTATAACGAATATCTTTGATCTTGATATGCTACGTCTACGTTTTAACGTCACAGATAAAACATATTACTTTTATTTGAAACATTTTTTTCTAAAAATTAATATTTTTTCAGGATAGTTATACGGAATTTTTGACGTTAATTTGAAATTTTATATGTAGTTTGGTTCAGTGTTTTTAGAGCGCTCTAGTGGGCCATACTGTAATCATCACTTTACAGTCAGCTAAGATTTAGTTTAGGTTGGTACTTATATATTTAGGTTAGGACAAATAAGTAAAATTTGAGTTTAAAGAGCATTTGTCTGTTTGTATATATAATTGTATTAAAAGGAGCAAAAGAAAATCGTATGAGTTTTTTCACACTAGATTTTGTTTAGCTGTTGAATGTAAAGAAAATGTAGCGATTTTATTCATAAATATTTTGGTTAATAAAAATGTCACCTGAGTTGAATAATAAACATTGCACACTATACTTGAGATTGTGGTGTTTACAAAGATGGGATAGTAAGCAAAATAAGCAAAAAAAAATGTCACTGACATTTACGGTTGGAAAGTATCCACCTTCAGCATACGGGACGATTAGAAGGAGCAATGCACTCACTCCAAACTTGGCAACAATTACCACCTTTCTTTATAAGTCTTTTTTAGGTAATAAATATTTTCAAAATATTTAGGGCGCTATACGTTCAAAACACATAAACAAGGTTATAAAGAGTTCCCCCACTCTGATTCCTATGTGAGTATACAAAATATGATTTCAAATACTCATATTCCTTTCTTTTAACTGAAATAATTACAATTGAAACATTTTGGTCAAATATGGAGTGTTTCATAAACATTTATTTGGTTTTAACTATCTATTGTAGGTCCATCAACCAACTTCTGTTACAACCCACAACAAAACTTGAAAGGCTTTTCACTAAAATATCATTTCAATACAATTTATGGTATTTGTACATACATATAAAATTAACATGCATTAAAAAAAAAAAAGCCTTGTTAGAATTGTGAATTTAACGAAATTCGGTTGACTGTGGAAGTGCGACTTCACGAGAATTGGATTTGTTTATGAGGTTTTTTTTTGTGGCATTTTGTTGAAAATGGCTACATAGATTTTTCTATAAACTTGGAATGTTTACTGCACAGAAAAAGATGTATTAGATTAGATTAGATTGACAAACGCGGAGGGCGAGTCTCCATTCCATTGCTACCTGCATTACGAGGTCTATTGTGGATCCTCTAAAAATCATAGCATATTTGTTGTGGTGGTTGGTTCCGCAGAGCTGGAAAGCATCAGACATTTTCCGTGGTAGCCTGCTTCATTTTGTGGTCATCGACCGGTTTCGGGCGTTCGCCCATCTTCAGGATGCGTTTTTTAGACAGTGTGACAACACAGAGCAAACTTTGAAACCTAATTTGGCAAACCGAGAGGACCTAATGAGCAATTGCCGAAGGGATATAGGCTAATAGAGGGCCTATTAACAGGGCATTGTAGACTGAATAGGCACATGACCAACTACTACTTGCAGGCAAAAATCCATCAACCGGATGTGCGGACTTTAGTTTTTTTTCAGCGGGCTTATTTTTTTTTTTTTTAGTTTTTTGCGATTTTCTTGAAAACTGCTTTAAACGATTTTTTTTAAATTTCATATAGTATTTACACACATAATACCTATTACCTTTATTTATAAAACAATCTTTTCAGAGGGTAGTGACTGGACACACCTGGGTGCCTAGTCACTTGTTTAACATAGGGAGGACGTCTAGTCCCACTTGTCAGAATTGCGATGACGGAGTCCGAGAAACGGTGTACCACTATCTATGTCAGTGCCCGTTTCGCTGGTACTAGGTTTAGCGTATTTGCGAGGGCACCACTCTCGCAGGATTCCTTGGGCGAGTTGGAGTTAAAGGATATCCTGGGATATTGCACACTGACCAGCAGGAACTTGAGATCCTGAGTGTGAAACTAAGTTTGCTCTGTGCGAGTCTGTGTTGTCACACTGTCTAAAAAACGCATCCTGAAGATGGGCGAACGCCCGAAACCGGCCGATGACCACAAAATGAAGTAGGCTACCACGGAAAATGTCTCTGATCATAGCATATCCTTCAGCTTCGCCCACTTAATCAGGTCCAGCAAAACTAAAACCAGTTCAAACGGCGCCACTTCCGCATGAAGCTCGAAGCTTCGGGATTGCTTGTCCCCCCGTTTGAAGAAAGCTTGTCCTCATCAGACCTCCACAAAGGGTGTGCGCTGGAGTTTCCCTCATGGAAGTAGTAGTTGGTACATGTGCCTATTCAGTCTACAATGCCCTGTTAATAGGCCCTCTATTAGCCTTATATCCCTTCGGCAATTGCTCATTAGGTCCACTCGGTTTGCTAAATTAGGTTTAGGTTGCTAATGAGCAATTACTCATTAGGTAAATTTAAGTAAATGTTTCTAAATCACTAAGAGGTTTCGCGATAAACAGATTAGAGTTTGGGAGACGAGAGTCTTAGAGAAATGCTGGGGGGACACGCAGGGGTACCTCCAAGCTAAAAGATTTATAAAAGGAATTAAGCAGGGAGTTTTGGCTTACCTCCTGTCCCTCAGCAGGATAGGTCTGAGGACCCTTGGTGGGGGTAGTGACTGGGACACACCTGGGTGCCTAGTCAGTTGTTTAACATAGGGAGAACGTCTAGTCCCACTTGTCAGAATTGCGATGACGGAGTCCGAGAAACGGTGTACCACTATCTATGTCAGGGCCCGTTTCGCTGGTACTGGAGTTAAAGGATATCCTGGGATATTGCACACTGACCAGAAGGCTGCTGGGGGAGACTGCTTAAGAGGATGATATGGGGGGCATCGAGGGGGATAAAAGCCATATAGGCTAGGTCCCATGCCGCCCCGGGCACCCGGTCTAATAATAATAGGTAAATGTCTTTCTTTCCCACCATTGCAGATACTGGTCTTCTATCCACTTCTTGTTAGCAGCTTGAATCAGGCTCCTGGGCAACCGCAGAAGGGCTCGGGGCCTATGAAAAAAAAAAGACGCATTACTTTTATTTGTAATATTATTTGGAACATCTGATTTTAGGGCATGGATTGCCTTACACTTTTGCCCGTGGCTTATCTCCTTTACGTAGGTTATAAAGTAGTAGATCAAGGTTTGTTTGATTAAAAAAACGCCTTAAGTATTAATATATTTAAGAATTGTTGGGCTAGTTAGGGGGAATAACATAATATTATCTTAATAGCACTGCACTTTCCAATTTAAATTGCCCATTTGACACTTTTAACATTCAAACTATGCGTGTTGAATATATTATAATATAATATATTAAGTTACTTTTGAAAGACTTGTTCTTCATAATCGGAAGTCACATAACGTGAATATATTTACTGATGATGGGGGAAGTAAGGGATGAGAAATATACTGTTATTTCCTCTATCTATGAAAAGACTAACATTTGTGTGTTGTACAGTTATTATGAGTACCAGTCTGACTGCTAAGATGGGTCCGCCCAACAATATGGTGTGCCCGAATGTAGGTCACTAACTTAACAGCCACACCGCATTCAGGACACTTGCTTTTACTAACATATTAGGTGCGGCTAGCGTCATTCATCAACATACTTATTTACATTGAAATAATATATAAAAAAAAAAAATAAAAAAAAAATCTGGTGTGAAACACTCACGCGTGCTTACTCTTACTAAAGATTACACAGATATAAGTGACAAATTTTATGCTTATAAATTGTCAAACTTTCTCCAAATTTTAATTTACATTAAATTTAACATTTTTTGAGGAGGACATGAACTTCCAGGTCCACAAAACCCCTTTAAAATCTTTCTCTTAATCCAATTAACACAATTTAATTAGAAAAAAATGGTCTTCAAAATTGCAATGTTTAAATGGGGCCGGCCATTAAGAAAGGTGGTTAAGGTTATACCTGGGAGGGCAATAGAGGTGCCCTCTGTTTCAAGACTTTGTAGCGGCCGTTTAAATTTAAACCTACTAAGAGGCCCTCAAAACCCTTAAAAAAAAAAATCTGGTGTGAAACACTCACACAAGTTACTTTTACTCCAATTCTCAAAATTGTAATTGACAAATTTTATAGTTAGTGTACCAAATTTAATGAAATTCGGCGAAAACTGAAAAAAATTGTTCAGTAAAAGCGCATGTTCGGTTTACTAATTTTCTTGAAATTCGACATTTTGGCCATCTATTTATTTCTAATTAATTTTGTTTAGATGGTAGAATTGTATAATCAACTATGATAGCAGTTTAGGGAAAAACATAATCCCACCCCTCCCCTAAAAGTGCCCTTAAATGGATTTTCCCAGAGAAATGTTTTAAATAAAAGTTGTAGCTCATTGTATGTTTGGTTGATATACGAAGTTTGAAGAAAATCGTCGGAGCTATTTTTGAGGAAATCGCGAAAAAGTGGAAAAAAAATCATTTAGTAAAGTGGTACTTCCGTTGAGGAATTTTGACACATAACATACTGTCGGATCCCATGGTGATACCTAACGAAATATCAAGTTTGAACTTTCTGCGATTCCTCGTTTTCGAGCTATGCTGTTCACATACGTACATACACACACACACACATACTATTTTCTAAAAAAACATTTTTTTGGACTTAGGGGACCTCAAAACGGATATTTCCGGTGGAAAATCCATATCGAAAATCTGACACGAATACAATACTTCCTCTTACTAGCAGTAAGAAAAGTGAAAATACTTGAAATAAAAGTGATACTTTAGTTTAAGGAAAATCAATTTAGCCGTTTTCAAGTAAATTCCAAAAAATACTCAAAAACCTGTTCTGTAAATGTCGCAATTCCGATTAATCGATTTTCTTCAAATGTCGAATTCTATCATTACTTCTGATGTTTACTAATATTATATGGTAAAACCATACATTGTGCTGAATTGACACTTTAGAAGAAAACATAACCTATTCCGTCAAACCTCCCCCCCCCCCATTTTCCGGAGAATATGTTTCAAATAAAAGTGATTGGTTTGTATTTTTGTATAAAGATAGTATACGAAGTTTAAAGAAAATCGTTGGAGCCGTTTTTGAAATTTTGAATTTTGCCCGAAACATTTGTGATAGTTGCGATGGTTGTGCCTAAACAGAATACTAAGTTTGAGCTTCCTGCAAGTTTTCGCTTTTAAGATAATTTTCATACATACCATTTTTTTTTTCCTCAGGAGATCTTAAAACATGTATTTCTGATGAAAACTCAATTTCGTAAATATTGACACAATCGCATACTTCCTCTTACTAATAACAAGTAAGGGAAAGTAATAAGTTATTTCTTTTGGTCATAAGTTCAAGTTAATTTTTACAAACAGCTACTTTTCATCCTTGCAATAAACACGCCGAACCACTTTGTTAGGCTGGAATCTGGTTGTAAACAATATTAAGATTTTGCCATTAGTGCTCTCGGCTGTTGGCTAAAGGTACTAGCAATACCCTTATACCAAAACGTTGTTATGATGTCATAATTACCTAATTATGTTACATGTATAATTGTTATTTATGTTATGTTTAATTATGTTATTTATAATTATGTATAACATAATTATGTTACTAATTATGTTATATGGATCCAATCACCAACAACTATGTTATTTCGTTTACTCATCCCAAAAAGCCAAGTATATATAACTGGTTATATTTTGTAAACAACTATTTTATTTACTTTGGGATATGCGAATATTGGCGAAATCATATTATCAAGATGTTAAGATGTCGAGATGATATAGTTGATGAGGATGGCATAACCATATTTATATTCTAAAGATACTGAGCGTGCTTTCAATTCAACCCCTTCTACAGAGATGCATTAGCTCTTTTGGTTGTAGCTAGTAATATATTATGTTCAAACATTTCTATTAAAAAACATTCCGACTATTGAAAGAGTATAACCTCAATTAATCTAATTATCAAAATATTAATTATTTTGGGATGGTAATGAATATGTTATCAAATATAGAGGAAATTTTTACATAAATATGTAATCTAAAAGAAACGGAAACTTTGTCTCATATCCTTTTTAGATGTCCTGTATAAGTACACTCAGCCACAAAAAAAAAAAAAAAAAAAATCTGGAACACTTAGTTTTAATAAATAACATTTATTGCAACAATTTATATTTTAAATAAAATTCGCTAAAGCACGCTCAGTGTCTTTAGAATATAAATATGGTTATACTATCCTCATCAACTATATCATCTTGACGTCTTAACATCTAGATAAAATGAATTCGCCAATATTCGCATTTCCTAAAGTAATTAAAATATTTGTTTTTTACAAAATAAAAAAAATAATGTAGATATAAAAATAATATTGATCTTATTTATATTTAGTCATTATACAATTACATTGTTTTGGATTTTAAATTAAATTTTAATTAAATAAATTAATTAATGAAATATATAAAAAAAGATACATAAGAAATAAGCATTTTTATGTGTCCTTTAACAGCCTTCAATGATCAAGTGTATGAACCTCAATATATATTCTACACTCCATGAACATATTGCCTTCAATGCTTTGTTAACATAATCCTTTCATCTCGTTAGGGTATTAGCTTGTTTTTTTCCCTTAAAATATAACAAAAATATATAAATCACATTGAAGAACTTCAAGAGAATTAAAAAACTGATATGAAAAAACTCTGATTCTTTCCATATTGTAATTTCTCAAGTTCTACAAAGCATTTTTTTTTAAAAACTTCGAGACATGAATTCAGTTTTACTATTGGTGGGAAACACAAGTAAGTATATCACAAATCCAGCAAAAAAAACACTTACTGTATATGACATATGGCATTACTTAGTCTCTCTAAGAAGAGTTTAGAAAATAAAGGAGGTTCATAAACCTACTTTAAACTGTCTCTAGTAGACAATTTTGGGCAGATGACCGGAAAAATTTGGCATTTCAAAATAAGGCTGCGCATAGTAGCGTATTTCTTGACAAGGCAAAAGCAAATCATTTTTATTTGTTTGATACAACACTGTGCATACTTAACACCACTATTAAAATTTATTATAAAATATCCTCCAAAACATGCTATCAAGATGTTAAGACAAAATAAAAAAATCTGGTGTGAAACACTCACACAACTTTCTCTTACTCCAATTCTCAAAATTATAATTGACAAATTTTTATAGTTTGTGCACCAAATTTAATGAAATTTGTCGAAAACTGAAAAAAACTATTCAGTAAAAGCGCACTTCCGGTTTACTGATTTTTTTAACACCCGGAATTTTGGCCAACTATTTATTTCTAATTAATTTCATTTGGATGATAGAGTTGTATAATCAAGTATGATACCACTTTAGAGGAAGCTGTAACCCTACTCCTCTCCTAAAAATGCCCTTAAATGATTTTTTTTTTTTTTTTAATTTAAGGCGCTTCATTCAACATCTATGGTCATTAACGCCCGGAGCCGTCTCAGTGCACTGCCGGCCTCCGGACAGTGTTCTGTCGCTACAGACAACATTGTCCCTCACCGAACAGTGAGCTGTAGAGGCTCCTAGGTAGAAAAAATCTAAGGGTAGCACTGGACTCGAACCCGGGACCTTCGCGTGGGAGTCCAACGCGCTAACCACTTAGCTAATCCCTTCCCTTTAAATGAATTTTTCCAGAGAAATATTTTATATAAAAGTTGTAGATCTTTCAATGTTTAGTTTATATGTGAAGTTTCAAGAAAATCGTCGGTGCCATTTTTGAGAAAATCGCGAAAAAGTGAAAAAAATCATTTAGTAATGTAAAACAAAAGCACTTCCGGTTATTCGATTTTCCTCAAACTCGGAATTTCAACAACATATTTAATTCTAATTAACATTATTTAAATGATCGAATTGTGTAATAAACTGAAATAGCACTTTAGAGATTAACCTAACCCCATCCCTCCCCCAAAAGTGCCCTTAAATGAATATTCCCAGAGAAATGTTTCAAATAAAAGTTGTAACTCCTTGTATATGTAGTTAATGTATCAAGTTTAAAGAAAATTATTGGAGCCATTTTTGAGAAAAACGCAAAAAAGTAAAAAAAAAAAAAACAACTAGTAAAGTGGTATTTCCTGTTGAGGAATTTTGACCGATAACGCACAGTCAGATCGCATGGTGATACCTAAACGGAATATCAAGTTTCAGCTTTCTACGGTTTTTCATTTTTGAGCTATGCTGTTCACTCACACACACACACACACACACACACAAACAAACAAACAGACGATTTGCTAAAAACCACATTTTTTGGACTCAGTGGACCTCAAAACGGATATTTCCGGTGAAAACTCGATATCGAAAATTTGACACGATTACAATACTTCCTCTTACTAGGAGTAAGAGAAAGTAAAAATAATATCTTGTAGTGTTAATTTTTTACACTCTAACTCTTGATTTGGATTGATGTAAAAAAAAACAAAATATCTGGTGTGGAACACTCGCCCGACTTTCTCTTACTGCAGCTTACATGATTTAAGTGACAAATTTGCTTCAAACTTATACTTTTTAATAAATGCTTGTCCTTCCGTTTCATACCAGTAGAAGAATCTAAACTCTAAGCGCCAAATAAATGACTTTCTTTTATTGAGGAAACCATACAGTCTACCTAAGTTCCCGACCAAAGTGATAGGTTTCGCTGTTCATAGTTATTGTAACAAATTTAATCCCTCCCGGGATTGAGGCAGACAAAGATCTGCTTGGGAGATTACAACCAAAAAAGATTGGAGGTATGCATTGGGTTCCATGTAAAAATAAGCTTCGCATTCTCTCTGGGTTTCCTTAAGGGGCACTCTAGATTCAGAGAACACCTGATGAAGCTGGGCTTGACACGTGCAGATTCTCCGGAAGGGTTGGGAGGAACCTTCAATACATCTCCTCACGGACTGCAAGGCTGTCGCTCAGAGAGGATTTGGTAACCATGGTATTTGCCAAGAAGATGAGGAGAATATATATTCTAGAATATTGAGATTCCTAAGGAGCATGAATCTGGCCTGGAAGCCTAGCCTGCAGCTAGTGCGGTTGGCCAGGCAGCAGCATCTAAGAGACATGGCACAATTGACCGTGAAGGTCGCAGTGCGGTGGGGCCCCCCTTCTACCAATTAAAAAAAACAAAAACAAAAAACAAATTTAATGAAATCTATCGGGTGTTTTTATGAGTAAAAAAAATCAAAGAAATCTAAAATAAAAAAATGCTTCTAAAATAAAATAGAAACGTCAACCGATTTTCTATAAACTCGCATTTTGACAACATATTTTATTCTAATTTAATATTATACTACAAAAAATCTGGTGTGAAACACTCACACAACTTTCTCTTACTCCAGTTCTCCAAATTATAATTGACAGCTTTTATAGTTTGTGTACCAAATTTAATGAAATTCGTCGAAAACTGAAAAAACTGCTCATTAAAAGCGTACTTCCGGTTTACTAATTTTCTTGAAACTCGGAATTTTGGCAACCCATTTATTTCTAACTAATTATGTTTGGATGATAGAATTGTATAATTATCTAGGATAGCACTTTGCTGAAAATCTAACCCCACCCCTCCCCTAAAAGTGTCCTTAAAAGAACTTTCCCAGAGAAATGATTTAGATAAAAGTTGTAGTCTTTGCATGTTTAGTTTATATACGAAGTTTCAAAAAAATCGTCGGAGCCATTTTTCAGAAAATTGCGAAAAGTGAATAAAACATTTAGTAAAGTGATAAAGTAAACGCACTTCCGGTTATCCGATTTTTTTGAAACTCGGAATTTCAATAACATATTTAATTCTAATTAACATTATTTAGATGACAGAATTGTCTAATAAACTAATAAACTGAAATAGCACTTTAGATGGAAACCTAACCCCACCCCTCCCCTAAAAGTGCCCTTCAGTGCACTTTCCCAGAGAAATGTTTCAAATAAAAGTTGTAGTTCTTTGTATGTGTGGTTGATGTTTGAAGTTTAAAGAAAATCGTCGGAGCCATTTTTGAGAAAATCGCAAAAAAGTAAAAAATCCAACTAGTAAAGTGGTACTTCCGGTTGAGGAATTTTGACAGATAACGTAGTGTCAGATCCCATAGTGATACCTAAACGAAATATCAAGTTTCAACTTTCTACGGTTTTTCGTTTTGAGCTATGCTGTTCACGTACATACATACATACACACACACACACACACACACAGACCATTTGCTAAAAACCACTTTTTTGGGGATCTCAAAACGGATATTTCCGGTGAAAACTCGATATCGAAAATTTGACACGATTACAATACTTCCTCTTACTAGGAGTATGAGAAAGTAATAAAAACTATAGCTATTAATATATGTAATTAATGTTCCATGTTTAAAGAAAATTCTTTGAACAATTTTTGAGAAAAACGCAAAAAAGTGAAAAAAAATAACAAAAAAACGTTTAGTAAAGTTCTACTTCCGGTTGAATAATTTTGACAGGCAACTTATTGTCCGGGTGCTATGGTGATACTTAAACAGAATATCAAATTTAAACTTTCTGTGATTTTTCATTTTTACACAGGATCATTTTCAAAAGAACAATGTTTTGGACTCAGGAAACCTCAAAACGTGTATTTCCGGTGAAAACACTATATCAAAAATTTGACACTATTACAGTACTTTCTTTTACTCCTAAATAAGAGAAAGTAAAAATGAAAAAAAAAAAACACGAAAAAATTATTTATTTTTTTAATAAAATTTTTAACTTTTTTAATTTTAACTTATTTGTTCGCAATGCGGTGAATCTTAGATGGGTTAGATCTGGGTCTGGATTTTTGTTTTAGACCCGGTTTGTTGTTGTATCTTGTTGAGGTAGATATATGGACACAGGTGGGTTTTGGGTATAAGGTAGGGTTTGGTCCCATGGAGGAATAATAAATAATATTGTATAACCTCATCACTGTGATTACCTCGCCAATTATATCTGTCAAAATATCGATTATGACCTGCAGCCTGTAATATCATTTTAATCAATACTTTCTATTATATTACATTAGTACTAAAAAGCTGAGATCATTTATTTTAAATGAATGAATATATTTTCAATTTATTCATGCTGACTTCTTTTTTTTATCTGCTTTTCAGCTCTTCAATCCCTAAACACACAACTATTTCTGTTCATTAAATATTCACTTTTCTATTCAAATATATTTCTTTTATATTATTGTATATAATAACTACTTTTGTGTGTATTTTCAGTTATCTATTTCTTTAATTGCATGTAGTTTTATTTTCCTCAAACTCAGAATTTGACTTGAACCATATATTATCATATAGAAATTACACTTTGGAGGGAAGCGTAAATTCAAAATTCCTCCAGAAACCCTTTAAAGAATTTTTTCGGAAAATGAAAGTAATATAGCACATATGGTACGTAAATATGTTAAATAAATTTATAAAGTTATGAAGAAATTTGGTGAGGATCGGACAAGAAAAAACATTCAATTAAGCCAACGTTTCGACAGAGTTTCCTGTCTTTATCAAGGCTTTAATATATAAACAATCGTGAAGATGTGGAATAAGAATTTAGAACATACACATTTGTTACATTGCAGAAACATAAAAACGAAAAAATAAAATTTTTACTTGTGTCTTGTTTTAAATCATCTACAGAAATGAAAAATTTCATTTCATTTTACTTTCTCTTAGTTCTAGTAAGAGGAAGTATTATAATCGTGTCAAATTTTCGATATCGAGTTTTTACCGGAAATATCCGTTTTGAGGTCCACTGAGTCCAAAAAAGTGGTTTTTAGCAAATGGTCTGTGTGTGTGTGAACATCATAGCTCAATAACAAAAAATCGCAGAAAGTTGAAACTTGATATTCCGTTTAGGTATCACCATGGGATCTGACTGTACCTTATCTATCAAAATTCCACAACCGGAAGTATTACTTTACTAGTTTTTTTGTTTTTACTTTTTTGCGTATATCTCAAAAATGGCTCCGACGATTTTTTTCAAACTTATTATATCAACTACACATACAACGAGCTACAACTTTTATGTCAAATATTTCTCTGGAAAAATTCATTTAAGGGCAGTTGTGGGGGAGGGGTGGGTTAGGTTTTCATCTAATGTGCTATTTCAGTTTATTAGACAGTTCTGTCATCTGTATAATATTAATTAGAATTGAATATGTTGTTGAAATTCCGAGTTTGAAAAAAAAATCGGATAACCGGAAGTGCGTTTGCTTTACTACTTTACTAAATGATTTTTTTTTTTCACTTTTTCGCAATTTTCTCAAAAATGGCTCCGACGATTTTCTTGAAACTTTTATAATATAAACAAAACATACAAATATCTACAACTTTTATTTAAAACATTTCTCTGGGAAAATTCATTTTTAAGAGCACTTTTAGGGGAGTTGTGGGGTTATGTTTTTCTCTAAAGTGCTATCATAGTTGATTATACAATTCTATCATCCAAAGAAAATTAATTAGAAATAAATGGATGGCCAAATATTCCGAGTTTCAAAGAAATTAGTAAACCGGAAGTGCGCTTTTACTGAGCGAACAGTTTTTTCAGTTTTCGACGATTTTTCATTATTTTGGTACACAAACTATAAAATTTGTCAATTATAATTTTTGAGAACTGGAGTAAGAGTAAGAGAAAGTTGTGTGAGTGTTTCACACCAGATTTTTTTTTCATTTCTGTAGATGATTTAAAACAAGACACAAGTAAAAAAATTTTTTTTTTTTTTTTATGTACCTGCGATGTAACAAATGTGTATGTTCTACATTCTTATTCCACATTTTCACGATTGTTTATATATTAAAGCGTTGATAAAGACAGGAAACTCTGTCGAAACGTCGGCATAATTGAATGTTTTTTCTTGACCGATCCTCACCACACATTTCTTCATAACTTAATTCATCAACGGTCAACAAATTCTTTTAAATTTATAAAATTCAAAGAAAATCGTTAGAACCATTTTTGAGAAAATTGCAACAAAAAAAAAAAGGTGAAAAATCCATTTAGTAAAGTAGGAATTTCCGGTTGAGGACTTGTGACAGAAATTTCTGGTTGAGGACTTGTGACAGAAATTTCTGGTTGAGGACTTGTGACAGAAATTTCCTGTCGGATCTAATGCTGATACCTACACGAAATGTCTGTGATTTTTCGTTTTTGAACTATGCTGTTCAAATTCATACGCACGCGCACACACACACAATTTTCTAAAAACCACTTTTTCAGCCTCAGGGGACTTCAAAATTTATATGGAAAATCTGTCACGATTGCATTAATTCCTCTTACAGCAGTAAGAGAATGTAAAAATTATAAGTTGAATGAAAATATTTCAATATTAACTTTGTATAAAGTAAAGTAAAATAATGCCTATTTCTTTCAGGTGGGTTTAACGTCCAGCTACCAAATTAGGTGTCATGGACGGGAGCGGAAACACCTACTTTACTATTAACGTTTTTAAACTAATATAAAATTTAGCAGTTATGTGCGGGGACTCGAACTGGAGAACTCCTACTTACAAGTTCATGCTCATAACCACTACACCAATACTCGCTCTAATAACTGTGTATATTTCAGTAAGAGAAAATCTTGAATATTCTCACACCAGATTTTTTTTTTTTTTTTTTTTTTTTTTTTATATATATTTAAAAATCACGAATATTTTGCTCTCACACGTCAGTTTAGTTGGTTCAAACACTTGGTTTTTGTGCGAGAATTCAGGGATTCTATTACCGTGAGGGCAAAGAAGGTGTTGACCCAACATCGTGAGAAAAAGTAGGGCTCTACAGTTAGTAGCGAAATTTGGTAGCGAAGGCTAGAATTAAACGGTGATGGAAATCACGGCATGCTTACCACGAATGTTGTTGTGCCCAGATGTTATTAAATTCTCATTATTTTAATAGTGTAGTTACTATGTATAAATTCTGTGCGTCCTGTTTGTGATTTACGCAATTGCTTTCTCTTACTCCTGGGTAAGAGGAAGTTTTGCGATTGTGTCAAATTTTCACCGGAAATATACGTTTTGAGGTCCCCTGAGTTCAAAAAAGTGGTTTTTAGAAATTTATCTCTTTCTCCTCTCTCTCTTTCTTTCTATGTCAGCATAACGCAAAAAGCGAAATTCACTGAAAGTTTATACTTGATATTTATTTTAAATTCCCACCAAGGAACCTGCTAAATAAGGTTTGGTCAAAATCGGTCAACCGGAAGTGTCACTTTACAGAATGTTGTTTTCCAATTTTTTGAGATTTTCTCTAAAATGGCTCTATCGATTTTTTTTTTTAACTTAGTAAATCAACTACACATAGAGAATGCTGCACCTTCATTTCAAACATTTCTCCGGGAAAATTCATTTAAAGGTGGTTTGTAGGGGAGGGCTTTCCTTTAAAGTGCTGTTTTAATTTAATGTACGATTCTATCATCCATATAATATTAATTAAAATTAAATAAGTTGTCAAAATTCTGAGTTTGAAGTGGTGGAAGTGCGTTTTTACAGAATAGTTTTATTCTCTATTAAAAAAGCCGTGGGTTTTTATTTAACTTGATATACTAAATACATGCAGAGATCTATCACTTTTATCTGTTTTGAGGTACATGGAATTTTGCTTGTCTTAAAAAAGTCGTTTTATAAGATTCAGGGTCTCCCATTCATGTTAAAAGAAAGCAATTAATATCTAGTTAAAATTGTATGTGAAATGAAGTAGTCAATTAACCATGTAGTAGTAGTAAAGTAATTGCCTATTTTTTCAGGCGGGCTTAACGTCCAACTACCAAATTAGGTGCCGTGGTCGGTGGGGGGGGGGGGGGAGGAGCAGCACCTACTTTACCATTTATATTTTTCGAACGAATATAAAATTTAGCAGTTATACTGCGGGACTCGAACTGGGGACCTCCCAATTACAGGTCCATACTCATAACCACTACACCAACACCTGCACCTATAAATTGTAGTAAGGGAAGGGGTCATGTGAATGTTGTGTTTGTTTCTTAAAATGTGTGTGGCATATGCTGTAGAGAGAAAGTCGTTTAAGAGTTTGATACCAGATTATTATTCCTTTTCTACATATAGATTTTTTCCATATATTTCATTTTGAAAATCTATTTCGCTTCCTTATAATACTATAACCAACTCGAACCTGCACTTTACCAAAAACCGCTGCTTGTGAACAGATCGAACAACGTCGAGCATACGCGCACCTAGTATAATAATATAAATGACATAATATTAATTAATGAAACTTAAAATGGGTTTCTGGCACCAGTCCAATGTGTATGAATAATCTGAATGACTTTTTGTTTGGTAATAAATTTGACTTTATCAATTGATTTCATTACTATCATTCCAGTAATCCAAAAATTATCATTAAATAGTAATTCGTGACTGTATTTCAATTATTTTGGTTATGACATAATTATTTTTCAAAAAGTATCTAAATTGTTTTAGAAACCTAGTTTAGTTATTTGGATTATAATCAAAATAGTACAAGGCGACTTGGCATATTTTTTGTCGTTATTTCGGTGTAAACATTTTTAGTATGTGCCCGTTACTTTTTATTATAGTAAAAAAAAAAAAAAAAAAAAAAAAAAATATTTAATATTTTTGATAGAATTTGGGATTTGTAAAATATTCTTAAATTTTCGCCAATTTATCTGTTGATATTTGGTCTGTTTGAAGAAAAATTTGGTGTGAAACACTCACACAGCTTTCTCTTAGTGCAATTTATATTTGGTATTTTATCCGTGGTAGCATTTTCTTTTATGCCTGACAGGTTTCGGATTCATCCATCGTCAGAGTAGATTAATAAGTTCGTGCACAGAGTTCATTTCAATGCAATGTTTCTTGTACACTCGACACTTATGTTGTGTTGATTGTTATGTATGTGCGGGAGGTTATAATACTATGTGATTGTGTTTAATGACAAAATGGAATTATTATAAATTATGATTAGACATTAGCAAGTAGTGTATAATAAATAGCATGTTTTGAAGGATATTTTATAATAAATTTTAATAGTGGTGTTAAGTATGCACAGTGTTTTATCAAGTAAATAAAAATGATTTGCTTTTGCCTTGTCAAGAAATCCGCTACTATGCGCAGCCTAATTTTAAAATGCCAATTTTTTCCGGTCAGCTGCCCAAAATTGTGTTCTAGTGACAGTTTAAAGTAGGTTTATGAACCTCCTTTATTTTCTAAACTCTTCTTAGAGAGACTAAGTAATGCCATATGTCTACACGGTAAGTGTTTTTTTTTGCTGGATTTGTGATATACTTACTTGTGTTTCCACCAATAGTTTCCACTGAATTCATGTCTCGAAGTTCTTAAAAAAAATGTTTTGTAGAACTTGAGAAATACAATATGGAAAGAATCAGAGTTTTTTCATATCAGTTTTTTAATTCTCTTGAAGTTCTTCAATGTGATTATATACTTTTGTTATATTTTAAGGGCAAAACAAGCTAATACCTAACGAGATGAAAGGATTATGTTAACAAAGCGTTAAAGGAAATATGTTCATGGAGTGTAAAATATACATTGAGGTTCATACTCTTGATCATTGAAGGCTGTTAAAGGACACATAAAAATGCTTATTTCTTATGTATCTTTTTTTTATGTATTTCATTAATTAATTTAATTAATTAAATTTAATTTAAAATCCAAAACAATGTAATTGTATAATGACTAAATATAAATAAGATCAATATTATTTTTATATCTATAACTTTGATTACTTTTTAACATAGGAATAATTTAATTAATAATAGCTTTGTGCCCAGTAGGCCAGTATATCAATATATTAAAGAGATTTATTAATTAACTGTCTATCTAAATTATATGTATTGTTTTTGTCTGTCTAGTTGTTGGGGATAATCTGTATGGCATGTGCGTCACCAGCATTACTGAACGGCACCCACTGGTTCCTATTTGTCTCCGTCTTGAGCTTCATAGCCACACTGATTTGGGTCTTTGTATACTTACTATCAATCAGAGAAGCACTTACGTTGCCAATAAACTGGAACTTGACTGTTAGTATTGATCTTAATTACTTTTATATTTTGTTTATTGCTGCTTCTAATTTTTAGTGGTTTATAGTGAAAGGTTATGATACATATATAATATCTTGTGTTACAAACTACAAACGATGTCTAGTGTTAGGGATCAACAATTGATCATTTCAAGTTTATTCCCGAACTAAAAATAGATATATTAATCCCATAGGACATTCTGGAAAGGGACGCACTGCGACCCACCAACTGGTTGATAGTGTCGCAGTCCGCTAGTAAGTGTTTGGAGTTCTCCTCCATCTCCCAAAAGAATCTGCAGGTGCTATCGCGTCCCCCATCTACAAAGCCTCCCATCTATCAAGACCCCCATCTACAAAGCCACATGAGGAACTACGTCAGTATGGGAAGCAAATTTATACTCATACTGATGCACACTCTGCTCTTAACCGGTCATAAGTCTCAGCCTGTCACAGTACTGGAAGGTTTTTCCAGAGCCGTGCTCTTTTGACTTTCTCCTTTTTTTGAGCTCTTCCCGGAAAGACAGAATAGCTTATCCCACAGAAGGATTCCGGTTCCGTCTGTAGCAGACGGGTGTTCTGTCTGATTTCCTTCTATTTCCGAATGTGACATCCAGAATAGAGCAACTTTATTGTTTTTAACGAGGCCATTGAGTTTGCCAAGGGATAATACTTTCGAGCTAATGACCTAAGAGATTTAATAGCGACCTGGTTACTGAACAGGATTACGGCCTCCTGATTCCGATACTTTCTGTCGAGATTAAACATCTTCCAATTATGTGAATTTTCGCCTACAAGATGCTGAGAATTTTGGCGATAGGCTCCAAGTGTCTCCCAAATATTCCAGTCCTACCCTTCTCAGAGGTCCTCAACCCATCCATGTACCACACAAGGGCATTTTCAGTGCTTGGGTCTTCTGTAACAACTTTCAAGAGTCTAAAATCAATATCGAACAGTCTAAATTCAAAAAGTTTAAACGAGTAACAAGAAGTCACGAAATAGTCGCAAATGACTCGTAAAGTTACTTCAGATAACACTCTCTGTCAAAATCTTTTTTTACAGACCAGAGAGTTCTCATCAATTAGTTAATCTACTTAATCGATCGTTGGAACAACCAAGAGTTCTAAACTCTTGAGTTCTAACTATGCTACCACACAACGCGCCATCATTATCACTCTTGGCTCGGATACTCTATTCTCTCTTTTACTCTTTCTCCTCACTCAGTAACAAAATATAATATTCTGATTAAAGAGTCAATAGTAAGTGTGTGGCTATTATCAAACAACACCACCAAAATCCTGCATCAACGTATCACGGACTCGAAGAATCACAAAATTGCTATTTTCTCCAACAGTTAAGCTATAGTGAAATTATTTAACGAATATCAAATTGGTAAGACACTGTTCGGTTAGTTTGTAAGAGGAAGTAGTTAGTTACGAACATTCTCACACTATACAAATGCCTGAAAATGCAGGGTAACGAGCAAACGAAATGAGGGTCGAGTGTGTTGTGTTATCTATCCCGTTGTCGGCCTTGATCGAGGCCATTCATTTATGAATACACCTCCATTTTTATTTATAACTCATTTAATTATCTGTAAGATTAATTTTATTGAAATGATGAAATTTTTCTGAAATAATGTATTTAATAATTTCCATAAAGTTTTTATTAATTTTTTTTTTTTTTAATTAACAGGAGCTGTTCAATACGGGAATACTTACAATCCTCTACTTAATTGCATTCATTGTGCAGCTATCAATATGGGCTCCCACATATTACAGATATAGATCTCCAAATATTGCAGCAGGGGTAAGTTTATAACAATCTTAAATTTTAGTCATTTTTAAAAATAATTTTTTTTTTTTTTAACCCTTTTTGTAAAAGTAAGACCACTAAGAGTAAGATTTAATGTAACTGACTGTTATCAATTTTAAAGAAAAATTAGAAAATAAAAGCAAAAATTATTGTAGAAATCCATCCAAAAAAATCCTCCTAATACATCTCTTGAATTGAGTCTATAACCGTTACTAACTGTACAATTGAAGAGTATGAGAAGTTCAAACTCTTAGGAATGAACCCTCGCTGAATAAGTTTTGCTAAGCCGAGAAAAAAGCTCACATTGCAACGACCTTGTTTAAAACCTAACTTTGCCGATTTTTGAATTTAATGAAACAATGTTTCAAGAGATGAAATTTATCGACTCATCACAACCTTCCCCAAGCTGAGTAGAAGTTGTCTTTACCCGAGAATTGACAAAAATAAGTTGTAATAGACGAAACACTAGAATAAGCAGTTTAGATTTGATAATTCTTAAAATCTAGCTTTAAGACTTCTTCAATTGAATTCAATTATATGTAATATAGGGAGGGGATAATGAACTTTCTAAGATCAATTTTCTTGGAAAAAACTTTCAAATAAAAGAGACAGGGGCCTCTATATTTAGACTGAAGAAAGTTATTGGAATCTTTTACGATAAATTTGCGCATGTTTTTCTTTTTTTTTAATCAGCAAAGTGATACCCAAAGAATATCAAGTTCGACTTTCTGTAAATTTTAGTTTTTAGTTATGCTCTTCTGTATATTTTGCATTGGAATTCATGGTAGATAGTGGTTGAGTGATAATGCTGAACAGAGTGGAACAATAGGTGTCAACATTTTTTCTAGTCTTTGTTAGCTTAAATGGATAAAGATCCGGAATTAGTCAAAAACAGAGAAAAGACGCATGCTGACAAATATAATCTCAGGATATTTCCTTTATGGCTTCAGTTTTTACTATGTTCTCAACTTCTATTAAACAAACCACCTATTTACTTATGTAAAACAAAACAAAAAAATATATAAAAGAAAACATCTCTCAGTGCCTCAATTAGTTTTGATTAAACATGAAAAATTACCACCCTGTTTAATATGTATATGTAAAAAACTACAGTATCTAAGAGGAAGCCCACTCCACTGACTCTGAGATTTAATATAAATTGACAGTTATTATTAAATGTAGTATGAATTAATGTTTTTATTGCAGGTATTTGGCCTATTTAACACTATAGCATATGGCTTTGGAACTTATTTATTGTTTAAGGAATGGAAATCCTCACCACCAAGTCAATGAAGTACCTACATTGTTAAAGAGTTCAAAAAACACCAAACTTTAATTAAGTATAACTTAATTTGAAAAAAAAAATGTTTAATTTATTATAAAATTATTTAGAACAATATCATTAATTATAGAAAATAAAATAAAAAAAATGAAATATATAATAGACCCTATAATGGAAATCAATTTTTACTAATTTTGGCACTGTTGCCATTTAATTGTGATTAAACTATCTAATTTGTAAATAATAATTTAATACCATAAATAATTAAACAACAAATAACTTTTGTATGTATAATAACATATTTATTATAATGATATGGATTTTTATTTTATTTTATTTTTTTTGTACAATAAAAAGTGTACTTTTATGTTAAAAATAAATATTACCTTTGTTTTATAAATTTATTTTTATAAATAGTGGTGTATTATTTTTATAATATCACCTGGATCTGATATTTAATTTTCAAAATATTTTTTTTTTTTTAAGAACAACTATACAATACATTTATTATTATAGCAATATTTTATATAAATAAAGACGGATATTACGACAAGTTAATAAATATATTTATCTTCAACATATAGATACCATCTAAATGTATTAGCCAGAATAAATGGTGCAGGTAATGTAATGCAAAGACCATAGAAACATTTGAGCTTTAGTTTGATAAATAATATGTATATTATAAAACAAATATATCTAAAGAATGATATTGTATTATCCACCAGAGAGCGAGGTTGTATATTAAAATTGGAATATTTTTCTTATTATCAAGCGGATTTCATTTTAACAAATTTCTTGAAATAGAATCAACAAATTATAGATTATAAAGCATACAGATCAATGAGATTTCATTTCTTAAATGTCATAAATGGATTTATATTTAAATAAAAGACTAGCCATAATAAAACCATTTCCATCAAAATCAATACATGAAACAAATTGTCTAACTTTGAAATTAGCTTAAACAGGCAAATAAATAGAAACCATGTATGAGAACTTAACAGTTGATCATAAAGTCAAATATATACCTTAATTTTGTCATTATCACCACAAAACAAATTATGTTAGTCTTATTACAAAAAAAGTATTTTTTCAGCGGATCCAACGTCAACAAAATTCGTAATGAAATACGACTAGGGTGAATTTTTATTATTTTCAATTTTCCGAATATAGTACCTACGACTTTCTTTACATTTACCATGATAATTTTACTTATAAAGGCCTATCACTTTTATTTGAAATATTTATCAGGAAAATTAATTTTTTTTTTCTGGTAACGGTAAATTCAGGCTTTTTTCAAAAGTGCTTTTTCAAGACTACATTGTTCTGTTTAGAGAGTAAAATTGAAAATATTAAAAACATAACAAGTTTGAAGAAAAACGATGATTATAAAGTGCGTTTTTCAGAATGGGATTTTAGTTTTTTGCATTTTCTTGGAAATGATACTAAGATTTTCATAAAATACAGAATGTATATTATATACAGTTGCATCGCTCTGAAAGCAACCATCCAGCCTGAGGTAGGCTAAGACTTGTCTCGGCAATTCGTCCGAAAAAGATCAAAGCCCTGCATCAGAGGTCTTTGAGAAAAATAAGCTTCACATGCTTACAGGTTTTCCCTCGGTCTTTAGAGGATACCTGAAGAAGCTAGGCCTAGAAAGTTTCGGAGGAAACTTCAAAATACCTCCTAACGGTCTTCGCAGCTATCATTCAAAAAAAAGGTTTAGAAGCCTGGCATCTACCAGGTGTTGGAGAAAAATATATCCTTCCTAGAACATTTTCTGATTTTTATTATTTCTCAAATCAATCTGGAAGGGTTGCTGTTAAGTTTAGAAGATTCAACCCGGCATGGCGAGGGCATAAGAGATCTCTTTGTTCGATAATAGATTTCTCTGGAAAAATTATTTGAAGGTGGTTCTGTGGGGCTTGAGACAACAGGTTTCTTCTATAGTGACAATCAGTACATCTGATAGGCCGGAAACTAACCATTAACTAAAAATTCCAACTTTAATAACATTTGACAATCTATTAAGAATTGTGAGAATTGCTATAAGAAGAGGAAGTAGTAAAGTTCATATGAGATTTTTTTACATCCTATTCGTATTACCAAACCGAAACACACTATAAGGCCAATTTTTTAAATTAATAAACACTACCATTTCATAATAATAATAATAATAATAAAGTAAACTGTACACTTTACTACATACCGTTACCACAACCTATCTGAAAATTCCTTCCCTTTTTCACTAGAAACGTTTTTTAAGTTAGCTTTTCTATTCGTTTTCCTTCTTTTAGTGATAGTTGTAACTACAGCAGAAATAATTTAGACACAATATTTAATGAGTGATCATATTGCTTCCACAAACCTCTTTCAATTGCCACACAACTTGTACTGATATAGACAAGTTTACTTGATTTAAAACTCAAAACTTTATTTGATGTAAAAATTTTACTCACGGTTCAAATAAATAAATATTTTCTTTTAATACTAATAATTTTTTTTTTTTACCTAACATAATTTGTTTGGTAGGAATAAAAAATAGTTTTATATATATAGACTTACATGTTCAACTGTAGTTGACAAAACATATCGTTAGATTGGTGTTTTTGATTTTTATAGAACGAACATATTGCTTCATATATTTTGAATGTAACAGAACAAAGCATACTTCATTCCTGGCAGTTAATTGATACTTTTCATATAATAGTTGGTGTCAAAATTTAATTATTCATTTTACTTCACACATAATCTTGCTTTTGTTTCTTAAGGTAAAAAATATTCAGTACCTCTAAATGACCATAAATTAAAAACTTTTTAAATATATTTATGTACATACATACATATAGTTCAAATAAAAAATTTTTTTAATCTATATTTTGAACTATAATATTTTATACAAATTATATCTAAATCGAACGGGCGTATAT
Organism: Triatoma infestans; assembly: GCA_011037195.1. NCBI lineage: Eukaryota > Metazoa > Arthropoda > Insecta > Hemiptera > Reduviidae > Triatoma > Triatoma infestans. The sequence continues at coordinate 575,093 of JAAEAF010000029.1, forward strand.
GCAATAAATATATAATTGGTGACTTTTTGTAAGTTTTAATTTACTAATTTTTTTAAATTTTTATTTTTGAGATCCTTATTATCTGATATGCAAAATGGTAACTGGGATAAACAAGTATAAATAAATATAATTGTAAGAATTTATGTTCAAGAATTGAAAAATTATAATGTAAATACATTCTAAGATTGATAAAATTCATTTTATGTAAGTTTACAGTAATATTGTTAATTTACATTAATTCCACTTTACATCTATCTTTTTATTTCAATAAATAAACCACCAGAAAAATCCAGGATTTTTTTTTTTTGTTGGTTTCATTGGCAGTACTTTAAATCACTTAATTGTTAAATTTCAACATAATGGAAGAACATATGCAGACTTCTCAGAACATGAAACCATTTCTTCTTTTTGATAGATTCCTATTCCCTTACTTTTCATATATCAAGTCAATTTTATAGATGAATTAAAAAATGTATACAAACAAATGTGTTTAGCAGGTATATTAGCGTTATGAATTAGTATTTAAAAATACTATAAAGAAACTATTTAGAAAATTGAGCACTTATTGAAGGAAATCCATAAGAGATTCCTTTTTTAACAAAGCTGTTTGAGCATTAAGAATTAATGTAAAAACAAAATAATAAACAAGCAATAGCGTAATAATTTTATGAATTCTCTAAGATTTTAATATATATAAAGTTCATGTAGGAATGATGTCTCTCAAAAAAAATTTTCTATCTGTAAGATGTGACATTCACAATGCTTAACATATTAAAAATTCAATTTGTTGAAAAACTTTTCATTTTTTCTCTTAGAGTTTACTTGCTTTATCTACATTTCAATGTCGGTGCAAAAGTGAAAAAATCAATCACTATTATTTAGAAGTATCAGAAATTTTAAATTGAATATAACTCAATATTCAACTTCAATATTTACTCAGCAATTCAATTAAATCTTTACAGAAAATATTCTACCAATATAATATTTTAAACAGAAAAGAGATAAGTGAATAAGAATAAATTCCCAGATGGTATCCAGCATTGGACCCAAAAATTTATTCAGCATAACTTATTATTGGACATTTACTATTTTTTTAAATAAATTTTAAACATTTCCAACTTTGAGTTTTAATAATGTCAAATATAAAAGATTAATTCTCGCATCAGCGGAATGTAGTCGCTATATAACATATTTTAATGACCAAATGGTGTTTATGGGTGCATCTACTATAATACGCTCTAGACAAAATATAATGGTACAAATCCAGAAAATCTTGAAAGAGATTCAGTGATCTACTGATGGAAGGAAGTCAATCATTTCATATTTTTTTCAATACTTCAAGCAAAGTCTAAGACTGAACTTTTAATAGATGTTCAATTGTTAAATTTCTCTTGCCTTTACCGAAAGCCGGAGCTTAATGCGAAAAATTTTATTTATAATTATTTTGTGAATTTTGGTAACTTGTTATTGACAAGTTTTTTTTATATTTTGTGGACTTGCCTTTAAACTTCAGAAAAGATATATTTATTATTTTTTAAAGGAATTAAGGTGTTTTCTTTGTCATATGATTAAATCTAGCAAAACATAGAAAATACATTTCTTACAGATTCAAAACTTTTCAAAACTATCTTCAAACCCGATATAAATGAAACAAATGAAATGGAAGAAATATGCAAGTATGAAACTGATATTGGTTAAAAAAAAAAAATTAGAAATCTGTTTTCTTTATTCGAAAAAAGAGGCACCAGTTTATTAAGTTAAAAAATAAATAGGATCCAGTGTTTCAGCAGACTGTTAGAAACCTTTATAAATGTTTATTAACTTATGATTTGATTTAAGATCTGATGCGTTATTCCTTAAATGGAATATATTACATTTTATAAGAATTTCAGATTTTTTTTTTTTTTATAAAGCCAAACTAATAAATTTAATAATTACTTTTTTCCTAAAAGTGTTAAATTTTCTCCATATCATAACTGTAGATTGTAAACACTTTTGTTTAGTTCCCTACATTTTATGTTTAATAAATTTAATAATTGATCCAAGAGTTACGTCGCAGTTATTTTGGAGTACAGCTGAGCGCTAATTAGCACTAACTAATTATATAGTACGTAACTACATAATAAAATACAGTAGTAAGACTCCATATAAATTACTAATGTAAATGTGTGTATTTCTGCATAAGTGTTTCATTTAAATACACTAGTTTTAATAAAAGTCATGTGCAAATTTTCAAAAATTTGAATAATATGACATTAAAAAAAAACGATAATCAACAATTATCTGAGAACTAATTTATTAAAGCATTATTTATGTAGATATACATAAAAATTGAATTTAATATAGTGGTCAAAATACACATTCATACTTCCCACAAGCATACTATTTACATTTTTTTGTTTCATCAAAATTTCTATATGATATTTAAATAAGACTTATCATTTTAATGTTTTTTTTAAAGCTAATAAAAATCACACTATTGTGCAGTAGGACTTTCTGCCAATTGAAGAAATAGGCCATTCTCTTGGGGTATTTACTTGTTGATTTCTACAATCAAATGTAACAAAAATGACAATATTATGTATAGAAAGTAAAAGACAAAAAATTCTTGAAGCAACTACAGATTATTAAAAAAATCATCATTAATATTATTCATAAAATTATTATTATTATTGATATGTAGTATGTCAGCGATTTCCAAACTATGGGGTGCGCTCTCATAGGTGGTGCGGAGTTATTGTAAGGAGGTGAACAAATTAAACTCCTAATATCATCTGAGTATAGACAGGCAAATAAAAATTAAATAAATTAATCTGTAAAAAAATTAATTATTTATTAATTAAACATTAACCCAAAAACTTTTCTGCTATGTAGTGACTGCAAATATTACATACAAGAAAGAAATTTTTTACAAGAGGGAGTTCACACACAGAAAAATGCTTCGCTCTTTATATGGCGCAAGAGTGAGCTTCTTAACTGGCCGACTAATTAGTGTGTTTTGCACAAATAGTATTATTCTTTTCCATACTATTATTAAAAATATTGAGGTAAACTGTCATTTTACCTTGATTTGAAAAAAAAATTGTTCATCGAAACAGGTCCATCCATCACATTAAAATAATGAAGTTTGTTGTATTATATATATTTTGTAAAATTTGTTTCTTCTATATTCCGTGGTATAATACAAATATCGTTTATATGATTTTAAATCTTACATATTTAAAAAAATATATTTATAAAGTATTTCTTTTATTAAATTAGAATTATAAAAAATTAATAGGGCGTATCAAATTTTTATCCGAAAAGAGAGCATATACAAAGTTTGGAAACCGCTGTAATAATATGTAAATACATGCAAAAAATATTCATGAAATAAAACTCATTCAGCTCTCTAATTAAGGTATGACACAAAAAGATAGTCATTTTATATAATCCAAACATTTTATGCAATCAAATAATATAATAAATCTTCTTACCAGTTTTACTTTTGGTCTTATTCTTGGTGTTGCTATCAGTTTTTTCTTCTTTCGGGCTTTCTTTGCTTTCAGATTTACCTATTAACAACATTAGATAATGAAATTTTTTATCCATATTTACTGAGATGTTCATTTAAATGAATAAGCCATAGCCGCATTTAATGCATTTCAGAGAACATTGGAATATCAATTTGTTAGTTTACAATGGCAATACAAAACTTTATTTAAATGTGGAAATAATTTCTAAGAATACTATAGAAATAGTTTTTAGCAAAATTGACTTTTTTTTTATTTTATACATATTTATTATTCACTAATGTGCACAACCAATTATTTGAAAGAGGTCAAAAAAATGAAATTAATGAAACTGATAAATTGAAGAGTTTTCCAGCGTTTTAGAAAAGGGCACGATGCCAATTACGCCTTAGATACAGAAAGGATTGTCTAGAAACATTACTGACAAAAACATATACTGCTCTAATAAAAAAAGATCAGGTTCATTAAATAAAGTAACTTTTAGTGAAGACAGAGAAAGGGGCTTGAATAATCTAAGTAAAGTGAAATATATTTATAAGGGTGCGTAGATAATCTGAGTCTTTCTAGCATTGTGGACCAGCCATTGAAGCGGACAGTATTTTCAATAGTTATTTGCCGACTAATTAAACATTAAACAACAAACAAATAATTTTACTCATATATGTTTACAAACACATAACAAATAGTTAATCTATGGTAAACCTATACATATAACCATATCTCACAAAGTATACTTCTCATTGTGACCAATAAGAAATCATAGAAAGCTGGCAAGGAACGCAACGAAGAGTTAATTTTATATAAAATACATGCATTCGAATTCATATAGAAGAAAGAACAATTACCATTCTTTATGATTACTGACAAAAATTACTATTACTAAAGCATAAATAAAAAGCAAATTATACACACAGTAAATATCAAATGTATCTAGATTTTTAGATTTTTTTGATCTATTGTACCCCTTCCCCCGGAACCTTCTCAGTGCACTGCCATCCTCGGAGCAGTGTTTTCTCTCGTTACACACAACACTGTTCATCACCAGGCGGTGACCTGTAGAGGCTCCGAGCAAGAGAAAATCTAAGAGCAGCACCACTGGACTTGAACCCTGGGACCTCCGCGACGGAGGAAAAGCTGTAGAAAAGGGGCGAGTTGTCAGGAATAGTAGAGAAAGATAACGTAGGTGCCTTCCTTCTAAATTGGCCGAGAATTAGTAGTGGTACAAAATTGAATTTAGTAAATTTGATAATCGTTATTTGTAAAAACATAAAACTAACAAAACATATACAATATTATATATATATATTGTGTTATACACACGTATATAATGTGTAACACCACCATGAGTTAATTTAAAAATTATAATATTGGTGGTTATGATGGTGGGGAGACTTATTGCCATAATGGAGGGGCGAGAAGGAAAAGGTGGTTAGTTATAATTGTAAGTTGTATGCAATGGGGGATGATGTTACCTGCGCAAGAGAGGGCCTGATGAATTATTTGATAAGATTTTATTAGTATTTTTTTTTTTTTTTTGTAATTGATCTCATAGGAGAGTTTCGAATATAATATTTAAGAAAATTTGTACTAAAACGATTTGATTTTTGAAAAAATAATTAAAAAAAATTGTTTTGGTTACTTATGTCATTTTTGGTTTAATCCTAGTTTCAATTATATTTTAATTAATACTCATCACAAAACATATATATAGTTTTATCAGTCTTAACAAATAATACTTCTCAATAAGATACTTAGATTTGCTTTAAAGTTACATAAATAATAAAAATTATCACTAAAATTTACTATTCCTAAAGGAAAAAGGAATAGGGCAATGTTTTAAGCAAAGAATTCCTAATCCTTAAGGAAAGAATACAAAACTTCCGAAATCATAAGATTATAACATTAGGAACAGTCAACTCATATCATAATTTAATGTTGTCTCTATCAATTTACCATTGTAGCTAGAGAATGTTGGGATACTTACTTCTCTGTTGATGGCAAAGTTTCTTTGGTTTCTCCCTATCGTGATGATGTGGATGATGGTGATGTATATGAGGATGGTGATCATGCAAAGCCAAGGGCGGGAACGCCGCTGTGAGAATTTCATTTAATTAGTTAAGTTAGAATAAAATATTACTTCATAGCCGTTGGGTCTGCAGAGCTTCAAAATATCAGAGATTTTTGCCATGGTAGCCTGCTTCATCTAGCGATTTCGAACGTTCCTCCATCTTCAGGATATCGTAATAAATTATTTGCAAGACTTTGATATCATACTGTTATCAAGACATCCTGAACATGGGCGAACCTCCGAAACGAATAGTTAATACTTAGTGTCCGAAAAAAGGGGAAAGGTTTATTATGTACCTATTTTATGCATTTTTTATAAATCTATTCTACTTATTTAATTATAAACGAGAATATTTTTATAATAAATTTATGTCTGGATTTATGGAGATAGAATATGGAAATTACTGTCAGTGAGAAGTATCTAACATCTCTATTCTGTTTACTGTTTGTACTTAAATTGTTTATAGTAACCACTTTAGTTCCTTTAAGTTTAAATTGTTTATAAACTTTTATACTATTACTGCTACAGTTTCATTTGATTTTCAAATCAAGTTACGTTTTATAGAAATTGTATCTAAGGCTGTACCTATGACGATTAAAAAACAAATTTTTCATTCATATTAATTCTTAGGGAAGGGATTGGCTCAGTGGTAGCGCATTGGACTCCCACGCGGAGGTTCCGGGTTCGAGTCCATGCTACCCCTTAAATTTTTTCTTCTTAGCAGTCCTCGACAGCTCTCTGTTCGGTGATGGAAGTGTTGTCTGTTGCGAGAGAACACTGTCCGGAGGCCGGCAGGACTCTGAGAAGAATCCGGGCGCCTATGGCTATAGATGTTGACGCGCCTTAAGATAAAAAAAAATTAATTGTCCACAATTTCTAACAATTTGAAAATAATGTGATTGAAATATAAAAAACAATTCGGCTGAACATTTGAACTGCTGCAGGATGTGGACCACTAGCTAATTTTTTGGTAGCTAATCAGGAATCTTTGAAAATTACCATTTGGCAGAAGCACATGAAATAAATTTTCTTAAAAGAGTACTGAGAAAAATATCATTATATATGATGCACCTGATTATATTATGTATTTAAAAGGGGGCGATCTCTTAGTGGAAATTGTGATGTTTTTAAAAGAGTTAGAGGTAAACATCCCACCTGTAACTTAAGTAGTTAATACTATCATGAAGTATTTAATTAGTAAGGTTGAGAACAAGTCAAGCAAGTAAATTTAGCCGTCATCTAGGACCGCATTAAGGAAGATAGACAGCGCGGAAGAAAACTTTCCTTATAACTAATGAAGATTAAAGACGTATAAGAAATACTTCAATTTTAAGAGCAAAATATTAAGATGAGAAGACTTATTGTCGAGAGAATTGGAACTCTTTCGCTTTTGTTCCCGGATTCTTTTGATAAAAAGCAAATAGAATAATAGACCACAAAGCTAACAGTTAGAAGGAAAATGGATCAGCTTCTCTGCGGTATTTGTAAATATTCTAATTATAATAATTTTTAACATTTAAATAGTAATCATATTTCTAATATGTTTGTATTTTATTTTATTTGTCTGGAAGAAACATGAGCGATATATCTCCAAATATTCACAATGAATTGAAAATAACTTTTTAATATGTAGTAATTAAAATATAAACTTCAAAGAACCTATCAGGGGGGTTCATTTTGTGATTTAGAAATTGTAGATGTTTCACCTCTACTGTTATCTATGCAAACTTTAGGATATCTATGTTATTTATGCAAACTGTAACTTTTATAACTGTAACTGTAACTTTAGGAAATGTATATTTAAAACCAGACTTGAACTTATAAGGATTAATTAATGTAATGATATATTGATGAAATTAACTGATACACTTTTGAATATTAACTTGAAATTTGAAGGTCTGAATATTTTTATAGATGAGGTATTGTGGTACTGGTAAGAGTTATAGATGAAGTGTCTCAGCTCAACAAACCCACATAAATTCAAATTTTCCAGGAAACGTTTGAAGTAAAACTTTCTTTTTAACGTTTAAATTTTTTCTCCGCATAGTGTAGTTTGTAGAGCAGATATTTCAAATAGCACTTAAGCCGAGGAAAGTTTTGAGATCTAAGGACATCTCCCCCAGAACCCTCTAAAAATGAATTTTCTGGAAATTTGTTTGAAATAAAGTGACTGGTGAAACCAGTACATGAAATTGCAAAAACAATCTAGGCGCATTTTCTAGAAAATAGCGTGAAAATTGGGGGGGAAAAATTCATAAAATTTTCACTCCGGTTAATGGATTTTGACCAAACCTTGTAGAGATGTGACGGTTGGAAACTCAAAATTAAGCTTTCTGCTTTTTTATGCCTGCTGTTGGTGTGCCTTTGGGCACATGTCTGTCAAGCTTCACAGCTTCCCTATGGATGAACTCAGTAGGTTGTCAGTAGCCTAGATGCTCATTAGGGTATTAGTCCATATTGCTGAGTCTTTCACGGAGCTCTCTATGGCATCTGGTTGGTTTATGGAGAAGGCTCGTAAGTAATGGAGCTCATGCCAGACAGCTTTTGTAGAGTTTGTGAGACAGTGGAAGAAACACCCATCCATCTTATGACAGTGAGAGCAAGCAAAACAAAATTTAATTCTTTTCATCCAGGATTACTTCACTTCGTCAGGGATTTTGGCAAACCTTCGTGGAATATTTAACTAATAGAACTACTTTCTGCTGGCATCCTCTGCATATAGAACCTGCAGAGATGGTGTCTCTAGCTTACCATTGTATACTTTACTAAGATTACATTCTATGTATAAGCACTGTCATCTTTTCCAGTGCCATGCTTTGCATGATCTCCTTATCCATTTTCGTCTGCTGATTTGGGCAGCCTAATTTTTACCAAATTTAATCCAGTTATTCAAGATGAAATCTCTCAACACCTTTAAATGGTTCCAGCTCAAGGTGTTAGTTATTCATTCTTTGTTGTCTATTTAGTTTCTTGAAGATTCATTGGAACATGTTTCATATCAAAATTAATCCAATATAAAATTCTAAACACGATGGAACACATTAAAAAATAAGAAAAAGTAAAAAATTAAATCTAACAAATAGAAATTATCTATTTAATTATTCCCAGTCTATTAAAATTTCTAGCATGCTGTCAGATGATTCCTGACGACTGCGATGAATTTCACCCACGCTCTGACGTCACGCTGCTGCCTACGAAAGGCGATATCAAGATTCAACAACATCTTCAAATTTCTCTCGAACAACTTTTCTATTTTTATATGGAGCTTTCGCAGACCGAATTCCTTTCCTTAAACCATGAGGGTTCCCATTTTCTAATAAACGTTCACAATTTTCTAATAAATAGTCCTTAAATAAAAATAATGAAAATTACATAATTAGATTTGTTACTAAATTAAAAGTAAATTTCTAAAGCGTGTATTTGTTGCCAAACAGCAAATTTCAAAAGGGGCAGGTTGAAATGGATACATGTGATCTCTTGTTTAAAAAACAGGCAATCATTTGATAAAGACATTCTTGAAAACAGAATACATACATACATACATACACACACACACACACACGCACACATATATATATATATATATAATGTGAACTGTAAATAGGGTGGGTCATATATGTAATATACTTAACATCATATTACAATTTAACATGAATTAAAAGTAATTTAAATGTGCAATCACTGTAGAATAATAAATAATAACAAATCTAAAAAGATTTAGTTTTATCTTAGTAAAATTTAAAATATATATATATATATATATATAAAGTGTAGAAGAAAAAGGATAATCTGTGATATGTGTTTCCTTCAAATATATGTATATATAAGCATAGCTACCAAATGTGATAGGATTTCCATATTTTCTAGGAAGAAAGTAAAGCATTCATTTAAATTTTAAGTTTTTGTCCAACATATTTTCTCAGCAAATTATTACCATCAAGAAGTTCTTGTTAGACAAATTTTATGAGCACTTAACCAAAATAATAGTTAACAATGTCGATTGATAGAAAAAAAAACTGTTTTAAATTTGCAACCGGACCGGAATAATAAAGAATGAAAACAAAAATAAGATTTAGTTTTATTTTTAATAAAATTACAAAAAGCAAAAAAATAAAATAATTAAAAATTGCAGATAAATTATTTAAACCAGATTTTACAAAAAGGGACAAAAGGTAAAGGGTTCAAAAAGCAAAGGGTTCCTGTAGAAGTATAAAAAATATAAAGAATAAATAAGAGATTTGAAAAAATTTTACTCTAAAATACAAATAAATAGGATGTATATTCACCCCAACAGTATGCTATTAGGTGACCTCATAGAAATATGCAATGCCCCCTGCATGTTAAAATAAACTATTCAAAATTTTGTTTTCATTAGATTATGATTTTTTAAACGTATACAATATAACTGGTATGTTTGAAACAAATAACACTGAATTATAATAAACTCATTTACTATTATTCTTAAGAAAGCAAATCCATTTTTCTTCATTTAAATTTTTTAAATTTAAATTTACTTCTATAAATATGTGATAGCGTATTGGAGATTTTTTTTTTATTCCTAATTTCACATATTTCAAAAGTTAGTATGGGAAATAAATCAAAAATGTAAACTGATGAATACATTAATGTAGTGGATTCGTAATTTCATAATAATGGCCTTATTTTGATATTTCGAGGGATATATATGTATATATATATTTTGTGTGTGTGTTTCCCTTAAATAATATCATAATATATGTATAAAACATATACCAAAATAAATATTAATAAACTATACTTTGTAATGACATTTCCTTAATGTTTTCTTTTACATTCCCCTTCGTTTAGCAAAATTAGATCAAATTAAATGTTTTTAAAGTAATATGGCAAATGTTACACAATACAATGATAGATAACATAGTACCTTTTTTGGCGCCGCCAGGCATGACGTACGATGGTCTTGCCGTGTTGGCGGACGAGCTAAGCCAGCAATAAATGGTGACGGAGTTATCAGAACAGGGACACAAGAGATAGTTAAGCCAACAAAAACAGCGTAGGCACTGTTACAAGGAAAAGCTGCTATCAAAACTTGCACAAGATTTGTTGCAACCAGGTCGATAAAAGTTAGAGCTGCAATGCGCAGGTTCTAGTACAAAGTGATGTAAAATGTCTTTCGCTTTATTTTTACCTCCAATTTTCCTTAATTAGTTTTAATCAGAATGTATGATTGAAATATGAAGAAGGAAAAAAATTGTATTCTTTATTTTTTTATTTTATTTTATTTTATTTTTTTACAATGCCTACAAAACTGCCATTCGACTTCTTGCTGTCCAGTAAAGTTTAGATAACCTTTGCCATCTACTGTCTTGTTCGCTAAAAGAATTTCTAATGTCCTCTATAGCAGGGCAAGTGACAAGGAGAAGGCCCGTCGTGTCTTCTACATAGCAGAGACAGCATGTTGGCGACTGGCTACCCTACTCTGGACAGATGCTTCATTAGATAATTGTGGCCAGTTGTGAGTCTGAAACATGCCACGGCATCTCTAAGTTGAGGGCATCCCTAAATTTCCTGGGGTAACAGATGCTCCCACAACTTCCCCTCAGCCTGTTCATGCTGTTCCTCTTTTACATGACTCTCAATGTTTATGCGAACAATACACCTACGGAATTGTAACTCAGAGGAACATCTGGTTGTGGTAATCGGGATCCATTTTTTGCCAATTTTTCTGCTTCTTCATTTCCATGGATTCCACAATGTGCTGGAATCCACTGGAAACCCAACAACAGTTTGCCCGAATCCTTAAGTTCCAGAATTTAAAGGCAAATGCGAGCACATCTTGGGTAGCTCCTCACGTTGTCCCGGTCAGCCTATTAAGCAGACTCAATCTTTACTGGCCTTTCCTAGAGAGTCCTCCAAATGCTCGCTCCAACCTAACCTGGTATCTAACATTCTCTCATACAGCTTACAGAATAGGCTAGTTAGCGAAGTCCTACGGAGTGTCCAACACTTTATTCTTTTTAATCACAGGTATCATCTCAGCCTTTCTCCATTGACTAGGAATGGGTTTATTCCATTCCATTTTTAGGAATTTAAGGACTGTAAATTTAGCTTTACGGCCAAGGTTAGGTAGAAACTCAGATAATATGTTTAATTTAAACCACTACTTTAAGCCACTAAATTTGCTTAAGCTTTCCAGCATATCTCACTTATCACCAAGATGTTGGAACGGTATTTAGAGGCTTCATGACTCTAAACATTAGCAGAATTTCCGTGGTTTTGTTTTCATTAAAAACTAAATCTAATAATTATGCCGAAGCTGTTTAACTATTACAATATTTGTTTTAAATAAAAATGAAAAGAAATCATCATTTATGAGTAAAAATTACATTGCAAAAACTATAACTCGGATTTGAGATATGTATATTGAAATTTTATATTCAGTTATTAATCTGTAAACATCAAAAATATTTATTCAAACATTCTTAATTTAAAATTTTAGCAGTAAAATGTAATATAAATAACCCAAACATAATAAACTAAATTGGGCAAAAAAATTTTTGTTAAATTGAGTTACTGAAGATTTAGATAAATATTAAGCAATCCAGAGCGGCCCATCAAACTGGGACGTGACTGACCCAAAAATTAAAGCTGCTCAGGTTTCCTCCCTCACTTTAGCATAAGAAATGCACTGTATCTTCTTCGGCTCATGTCAGTGTCGGCCTCCGTCAATAAACTCAACAGATCCCGATGATTCATAAACTGTTCCGTTTAAGCTTCGCATGCCTTTGTAATAGCTATCTATTCCAGAGGATCTGAGAAATATTCATCATCCATATATTGATTTAATGAAGCTCTAGGTAGAGATGTCAATAAAAGGTTCATCCTCCAGCGCCTATTCGTACTCTATTCATTTCCTTGATAAAGTTGTGTCAGAATATACGAGTTCCATTGTAAAATCATCTAGGATCAAACTGGTATTTGCAAATGCTTTCAGTGCTTTATGGATGCGGGAAAAATTACAATTTTACGTCAATCTCCCTTGTAAGATTTGTGTGGCCACAATTTCCGCATGGAAAACTATTTAAAAATATATATGAAAAACTTTAATAATAATAAGGAATAACATATTCCTTTCTACTTTTTTTTAGGGCGCGTCAACGTCTATAGTCATTGGCGCCAGGAATCACATCAGTGTACTGCCGATTTCCGGCAGCTTTCTCTCATTATAGACATTACTACTAATCAGCAGACGGTGAGCAGTAGAGGCAGGAAGAGAAAATCTAAGGGCAGCACTAACCTTCGCTACATTTACTGCTATGTCCAGCACCTCAGGACATACGGAAATCTACAGATAATCTCACTTTAACAGAAAGCTATTGCGCAGCAAGACGCCGAATGGCTAATATTCCATCGGCGGACATAGGATAAAAAAAACTTACTCTAAATCGTTGGGGTCTAAGCGGCCGCCCAAAACTTAATTATGTTAGGGTAAGTTAGCCGGAATAAGAACACGGGAAGTGTACAACTCCAGAATCGTCATTTATTCGGATAGCCAGGCTGCCCTGCGAGCAATTAACTCATGGGAGATAAGCTCAAGGTTGGTGTGGGACTGCCTAGGTGTACTCAGGGAAATTAGTAGCCGTAATAAGTTTTCCTGGTTTGGGTACCCCGGCACTCGGGTCACAGGGGCAATGAGGAGGCAGATCGCCTGGCCAGGAAGGTTTCAATGGGGACCCTCATCGGACCGTTCTGCGGCATCGCAAGGTGCCTCAGGAGTGCATCCATCAGAACAGGAGGCACGATCGCTCACGAGAATAGTGGGCTAGAACCCCAGGCAAAGGCAGGCGAAAACGTTTATTCATAGCTACACGCCCAGGCTAACTGCGGAATTACTCCAAGCAGGGTGGTCATAAGGATAGCAGTTGGTCTCCTCACTGTCCATTGCAGACTTAATAAGCACATGCATCGCATGGACTTGACAATAGATAGCCTGTGTAAGTTGTGTCAGAAAGAAAAGGAAACAACACTGCACGTTCAAGGTCAGTGTGAGGGGCTCGTATGGCTAAGGTTTCGCCTCTTTGGAGGGGAGAAGCTGATGCCTGCAAGCCTCACCCAAGGGCCTCTCTCGGGACTATTAACTCTAATAAAGCAGACAGGACTAGAGAGGGTGCTCTTAACCGACCACCTTGGAGCCTCCCCGGACTCCAAAGTTCAGATAAAGGATACGAGGGGACTCCAAATTATAGGGTGCCACAATAGACCCTTAGGAGTCGCGGTGGCCTAGGCTGAAGAGCCCCCCCCCCATAGAATCTAATCTAATCAACGTTAGCGTGTAAATTTACTTTTAACCTTTGGCTTCATTATATTTGCATTATATTATTATATTGGCTTTTTAATAACTGTTACTGATTAAGATAAATCTATAATGTTGCATCTTACACGTAAAAAGCGCATCTTGGACAAGTTAAAGTATTGCAAAATGGTTGGTTGTAGCTGTCAAGATTTTATTTTCAGCCAAGGGTGCTGAATTAAATCTCCTGGCAGGAATGGGAAATCCGTCATTTTTTCTGGGAGACTTCAGTTTTGTTTTGCCCTCTCTATTATTTCCTAGATAGAGGGATGATTTATAGCGCATGTTTCACAAATAGTATTACATGAGTAATTTTTTCGGGACAATTAACTTTTTGGGAAATTTCTAAAATAAATATGTAATGGCTGCCCAGACGTATTTTTTAGCCTAGGCCCTGGGTACGAAGACAGATAAGTTCATATAGTGAAAACGTCATGGGTTTTATTGAAGTAGAAAATATTTTCATGACTGATTTTACGTATTTGCAAAAATTTTACTGTACCCATAGTCCTGAGTCCGCCACTAGACCGGGTGCAAGAGCACACATTGCAAGCTGCAAACAAGCACCCACAGAGCCCGCTCTAGGGCCGGGCAACCCGGACATTTGTCCGGGGCGCCATTTTGGCTATAAGTGTGGGAAAAATATTTTTGTGTTAAATACTCAAATTTCACTAATCGATTTTTTCGTTCGCTTTATAGTGCGTAGCGTATTTATATTATTTATGTCTTAAAGCTAAAAATATTTATTTTATTATTGAAAAATTATCGCAGAATTTGTAAAGGACGATGCTTGAACTTGTTTGAACAAGCATATACTTCTCTGAAGTCCCTAAACAACCCTGTGACTGGTGGAAAGCTTGGCGATTCCAGTTACGGGGTAGGAGCCAACCCGAGCGTCCACGCTGCAGGGACTGGACAACGTGCTTTGCACGGCTAATCGGGCTCTGGCGGCAGACACCACTGCGGAGCTACACATTTACTCTGCATCGCCGTGGTAACATGTCCACTTACTCACACCACAGACACACTAGCGATCTCACGCCGCCCTGACGGGGCCCATTCTTGGGGCTCCGAAAACAGGTCTTTACTTTAGAGAGTCTATTTGGACACTGGAGGACCTGGGGCGGATGTGGGGGAGCGGCTCACACGCTGGAGATTCGTCCAGGTACCTGTAGTGTAGGGACCTGGTGAGGAAACAGCAAACACCATACAGTTCAACACCACATATACATATATTTCACCAACACTATATCCCCCCTTTCAAATTCTACAAAAATATGGAAAAACAAATAAAGAAAGGCCCTCAGTCCGTGGTAAATGAGGGTGCGAAAATCACCACGAAGGTCTCCGGTGTTGTTGAGGTGTTGGTGGCTACTTGTTCCACCGATAAAGATGTTGTAGGTGAGTTTAGTGGGGGCGCATCCTCGAGGCAGGAGAACCTCCCGGCTTCTCCTTTGAGAGGCCTGGAGAGGGGTGCCTCCACAGAGAGTTTAAATAAGAGCATTGAGAAGCTTCTGCTGGCCTCTCCTGGTCGAAATGAGGGGACCGCTGAAAGGCGGATCCCGAGTGAGACCAAAACAAGGGAGTCCAGCAAAAAGAGAAAGAAGAAAAAGAAGAAGGGTGCGGAGGAGACGCCAGAAAGCGTCCCCGAGGCTAAACGCCCGAAAGTGGAGAAGGCTAAGAAGCCACAGGTCGCCGTGGTCAGGGCAGATGGCGAAGTGTTGACCGAGGACGACGCGGAGCACGTCAGAGCACAACTTGTGAGTGCTCTGGATGATACTGGGAGTAGGACGGGCACCCCTGACGAAGGTTGGTAGCCACAATTTGAGGAGTCCGGCGTGGTAAGTGAGGGCATGTTCCTCATCACTTGCGGCGACGAGAGGACCAGGGTTTGGACAGCCAGACAGGCTATCACACCCAGAGGTGACATCCAGTACGTCATGTTGGAGGGAGAGGACATCCCAAAGATAATTAGGGTATCAGTTTGGGTGCCAGGCAAGAGGTGTCCGCTGGAGAGATTCTTGGAACGCTTGGCAGGGCAAAATCCTGGTCTGCGAACCGATCTTTGGAGAGTGCTCAGCTCCTTCGAGAAAGATAAAGGTATGTGGATGGTTTTCTTTATAGATCCCCATTCACTCCGGATTCTAGAAGAGAAGGAGTGGAGACCCTACTATGAGTTGACCCGGATCACCTTCAAAAGGAAGGAGGAGAAGCAACGAGGCCAGTCTGGCAAGGAGGAGAGTGAAGGAAAGTAACTTATGTTCTGTGTGTACCAATATAATACACACAGGAGCAGGGAAGTTGTAGCGGAGATGGCTGAAGTCATAAGGGACACACCCTTAATGGTAGGTTTAATTCAGGAGCCCTATACCATCCGAGGCAGTGTGGTCGGATGGGGTGGTATGGGGTTGAGAACATTTTATGATTGTGGAGTAGATAGGCCCAGGACTTGTGTCCTGGTGTCTAAGCATATGGAGTGTTCAATGTTAAGAGAGTTCTGTTCTAGAGACCTGACGGCAGTTTCGATTAGGATAGGAGAGGCAGTAGGCAGACTGGTTTTAGCGTCGGCCTACCTACCCTATGATTCAGAGGAGCCACCACCTGGTCAGGAAGTGGAGCGTTTGGTGGAGTGGTGTGAAAAGGAGAACCTGCCATTGCTGGTCGGATTCGATGCCAACTCACACAACACGTTGTGGGGAAGCAGCGACACCAACCGGCGTGGGGTGACATTGGCGGAGTTTTTGGTAAGTAGAAACTTTTTTCTTTTAAATAGAGGTAAGAAACCTACCTTTGTTATTAGGAACAGGGAAGAAGTTATAGATATAACGGTGGCTTCCAGGCAATTTCTGTCCTGGATGACAGGTTGGGAGGTTATGGATGACTGGACGTTGTCTGCTCATAGAGGTATTAGAATCACCCTGCGCCTTGGGATGAGAGAGGTGAAGAAGTTTCGAAATCCGAGGAGAACTGACTGGGGCAGTTTTGCCTCGGCCTTGGGAAATGATAGGTTAGGTCCGGGTAGACCGCCAGTTGAGGGGGAAGACCTGGATCAGAGAGTGGATCGGACCACTCGCACGATTGTTCGCGCATATGAGACTTCATGTCCTGAGCATGAGGTATTGCATAGGAAGGTCCAGTGGTGGACGGCCCGTCTAACTGCCTTAAATAGACAGATGAGGCGGCTAAGGAGAAAGGCTAGGGGGAGTAATGCGGAGGAGGATTGGGAACGGTTCATTGAGACCAAGCGAGAGTATAAAAGGGAGATTCGGAGAACGAAGAGAGACTCTTGGAGGACCTTCTGCGAAACCTTGGAGGGGGAACAGGAGGTAAACCGGGTCTTTAGGTTTTTAGGCAAGAGCGGGGAGATGTCGTTGGACAGTATTAGGAGGCCTGACGGACAGATCACCTATAACCATAATGAGGTGTTACGGGTGATGCTGGATAGACATTTACCGGATAATGTGGAGTATGCTGGAGAGTGCGCAGGTGTTTCACCTGTTGTACAGGGAGTAAATTTACAGGGTAAAGAGTTGGCAAGTAAAGTGGTTACTTTAAGGAGGGCGAGTTGGGTATTCGCCACATTTAGTAAATTCAAGTCGCCGGGTATGGATGGTCTGTACCCGGTACTGATTCAGGAAAGTTGGAACATGTTCGGTAGTACATGGGTAGAAATACTGAGGGATAGCCTCAGTTCGGGCTATATCCCTCGGGCTTGGAGAGTTAGTAGGGTCGCGTTCATTCCCAAACCGGGAAAGTTGGACTATTTAGACCCTAAAGCATATAGGCCAATCAGCCTGGCATCCTTCATGTTGAAGGGCTTAGAGAGGCTGGTTGACATTTTCTTAATGGAGGATTGCGACATAAAGAGTACCTTCCATGGGAATCAGCATGCCTATTTGGCGGGGAGGTCAACGGAGACTGCGCTCCATAATTTGGTGGGGAGAATTGAACGCACGTTGGAGTCTAAAGAGTACGCGCTGGGCTGCTTCTTCGACATTGAGGGGGCTTTCGACAGCGTGGCTCATGATAGAATCAGAGTGTTATTGGAGGAGAGGGGAGTGAATGGGACCCTGGTTAGATGGATAGGCAATCTCCTGACTTCGAGGATTGTCTATTCTCTCTTGGGAGTTGCGGAGAGAAGGGTGAAAGCCAGTAGGGGCTTTCCCCAAGGTGGGAGTTTGTCTCCTCATTTGTGGTGCCTCATCGTTGATGAGCTACTTTGGGGATTTTACCTGCAGATGTATTCCGATGATGGGGTAATCTTAATCACAGGGTAGCATCTGAGTGTGGTGAGTGACCTGATGCAGTCGGCGTTATCTTACGTGGAGCAGTGGTGTGGGAACTATGGCTTGTCCGTTAACCCGGACAAAAGTTCTTTAGTTTTATTTACTAGGAAGAGGAAACTGGAAGGGCTTAGGAGACCTAGGCTCTTCGGTAAGGAATTGCAAATTTGCAGCGAGGTTAAATATTTGGGGGTCCTCATCAACAATAAGCTGAATTGGCGGGCCCACATTGAGTATATTTGTGAGAAGGGGCAGAAGGTTTTCTGGCAGTGTAGGAGATTAGCGGGTAAGACCTGGGGAGTTAATCCCCGAGGTATCCATTGGATTTACGAGAAGTTGGTGAAGCCAAGGATGCTGTACGCATCTGTGGTGTGGTGGCCTGGCTCCTTGGTGGGGAGGAATAGCAAGAAGCTGTTGGGAGTACAGCGCATGGCCTGTTTGGCTATTACTGGCGCGATGAGAACGACACCGACGGTGGCATTAGAGATGTTGTTGGGGCTAATCCCCCTACAGTATGTGGTGGTGGGAGAGGCAATGAAAGGGTACCTCAGAATAAGGTGCAAGGGAGAATAGGTGAGAACCTTCCGGGGGGATCACACTAAGATCGAGGACGAAATTTGGCGAGTGAACCGATTTCTGCTATCCAAACTTGATGAGACGAGCAAGAAATGGGGATTTGAGAGAGATTATGAGATTACGATTGGCAGTATAGGGGATGATAACCTCACGAGGCCAACGGAGTCGGGCAGCGGTATTATTCGCTGCTATTCAGATGGCTCTAGGCAGGAGGGTACTGGCCTGTCGGGGGCGGGAGCATGGTTTCAGGAGTTGGATAGAGGGAGTTCGGTGGCCTTAGGTGGTTTGGCCACTGTTTTCCAGTCTGAGGTGGTGGGCATCATTGAATGCTGCCATCTTGTGGGGGAGTGGCTAGGAGAGTTTAAGGAAGTGCGGATCTTCTCTGATAGTCAAGCCGCACTAAGGGCTTTGAGTAAGCCGTGGTGGAGTTCGAAATTAGTGGGAGAATGTAGGAGAAGGCTTAACGCTTTGGCTCGGAGGGGTAAGGTGCATCTCTATTGGATACCCGGACATGCGGGAATAGAGGGCAATGAGAGGGCGGATCGGCTGGCCAGGGAGGGATCATCATTACCATTTTGTGGTCCTGAACCAGCCCTGGCCGTTACAAAGACGTTTCGCGACAAACAGATTAGACTTTGGGAGACGAGAGCTTTGGAGAAACGCTGGGGGGACACGCAGGGGTGCCTCCAAGCTAAAAGATTTATAAAGGCAAGCAAGCAGGGAATCTCGGAGTATCTCCTGTCTCTTAGTAGGACGGGTTTGAGGACCTTGGTAGGAATAGTGACTGGACACACTTGGGTGTCCAGTCACTTGTTTAACATAGGGAGGACACGGAGTCCCATTTGTCAGAATTGTGATGACGGAGTTAGGGAAACGGTGTTTCACTACCTATGTCAGTGTCCCCGTTTCGCCGGAACTAGGTTTCGTATATTTGGGAGGACACCACTCTCGCAGGATTGCCTGGGCGAGTTGGAGTTTGGGGATATCTTGAGATATTGTAGATTAACCGGCAAGTTACCGGGGGAGATTAATTAAGGGGTTACGGGGGGTATCGGGGGGATAAGAGCCACATAGGCTTAGGTCCCGCGCCTTTTTGGGCACCCGTTTTGATAATAATAATAATACTTCTCTGAACAGAATAGCATTAACACGCAGAGTGCTGCTTCAGCTTGTGTTTGAACATGCATAGACTTGCTTAAAAAAATATATACACTGCTGGTAAAAAGTTTGAACCATCTAGAAGAAAATGTATTGTATTTATTTCTGTTAATTTAATGCTTTGTTATGAATTAAATAAAATGTCAGCAATTCAAAAATGTTATATTCAATCTATATACAATAATATAAGCGATAACAAATTCATTACAAAGTGTAAATCTTTCCCAAAAATAAATTTCGACTAAACGGCTTTTTCATCAAAGTGACCACCTCTCCGCTTAATTACTTCTCATATAATTCTAGGCATTCTCTCAATCAATTTATTGATTGTTTCGAATTCAATATTACTCCACACACTGTACAGCATCTTCCACAGAGCTTTGGAGAATTAGGGCACTTGATAGGAACTTTTCCATCTAGCGCGTCCCACAAAAGTTCAATTGGGTTGAAGACCGGGGATTGCGACGACCAGACCATATTGGCACATATTTTTTCATCCTCTTTTCCCTTAAGGTACTAATCTGGAAGTATGTTTAGGGTCACATCCTGTTGCATAATGATTTCTTCCCCAATCAATCGCTGACCGCAGGGTAAGACGTGATTTTCTGAAATGCTTTTATAATTTTCTTTTTTCATTATCCCGTCAATACGGACGAGATCACCTATTCCATAGCCTGAAAAACACCTCCAAACCATAACCGAGCCCTCTATGTGCATAACTGTGGGTATTATGCATTGTGGATGTAGTTTTTCTCAGCTGAAAGGTTCCTCCAACCTTTCACTGTGAAGTGTTTGTATTTCAAGCCCACTCTGATGGTTCCTTCTTGTTTGCACCCTTTAGTAATGGTTTCAGCGTTGGAACTCTTCGTATTAAATCGCCTTTGCACAGTTGAGACAGAAATTGGCCTTAAACGTGTTTTAATAACTTCCCCTCTGATTTTTAGACTGTGAGTCGTCGGTTTCATTTACTTCATAAAATAATGAACTTACCCTCACCTGTAGTGCTGATTTTGGTCTCCTGGAACGATGTAAATCTTCATGATCACCATATTTTTTAGACCGTTTTGATAGCACGGTGAACACCATTTTTTGAAATTTAAAGTTCAACCGTTATTTTATGTAAAGTGTTCAAATGGCAATTCTGGTAGCAACACTCAGTTCTTTAATTTTGCCTATTTTGTATTAATTCAAAAGAGGAAATAACAATGTTGCAATAAGATGTACTCGTGAAACTCGAGGAGTGAACTAATCCCGATTAAATAAAATAGAATAAAAACTAAGTAAATAATGATTTGTTGACAAACAATACAAAATCCTAATCTATAAACAGAATAAATAATTTGAAAGAAATTATTCTCTGTGAATTATTAACAAATCCAAGAGGTAAATTGTTTCTCAAAGGGCAAAGTGTATATTATGTTAGATTGGAAGGGAAAGGGCCACACCCCATTCCACTGCGACCTTCATTAAGAGGTCTATTGTGTATCCCCTGGGCATGACATCGCTCAGCTTCGCCCTCTTAATGACCTTGCAAAGCTGAAAGAGGCTCCGTCATGAAGCTCGTGGCTTCGGGATTGCTAGTCCCCAGTTGAAGAAACCTAGTCCTCGCCAGACCGGCACACACACACACAAAGGACGTGTGCCGGGGTTTCCTCCTCGGTCCTGCTGAAACGGCCTAACGTGTTGTCTGCTAGTAGTAAATGGTGTATGTGCCTATTCAGCCGCCTGCAATGCCCTGTTAGTAAACTCACATTATCCCTATATATCTCTGGCTATGCCTCAGTACATCCCTGGCGAATATAGCTAAATGTCTTAACAAAGAATTTAGCCTGCCTCTGCCCTGGCGTTCTTTCGCACCATCCCAGATGCTGGTCTACTACCCATTCCTTGATAGAAGCGTGAATGAGGGCAGAAGGGCTGCGGTCGTATAAAGGTATCCTTCGAGGTATATTATGTTAATAAAATATTTATTTTAAAAGGTGCTATTGAAATGAGGGAGGTATTATGCATAAATCCCGTTTTTGGAACATTCTTATTACAATGTAACTATATTTTTCTTTAAAGAATTTTAGTAACTAACTAAATTTCTTTACTGATACCAGTGGCGGCTACTGGTATTCGCGATTGCGCGACTGAACCCTCCAGCTATTTGAAAAAAATAAAAAGTAACAAATTATCATCATATGTTTATTACTTTTTCTTATTTTTATTTCATATTTCAATTTCAAAAAATATTTCCATTTTTATTTATATTAGTTTCAAACCTTAGTCACAGTAAAAATAGTATATATTGCCTGATATCAAATTTCAATCAAATCCACGTAAAAATAATAATAATGAATGAAGAATGAATGATGGATGTGGAAAATAATTTTTTTGTCAAATCCGAGGAGAATCAGAAATAAAAGAATAGGAACGTATATCAATATAGGAGCTCACTCTAATGTGTTGTTTAATGTATTGTACATTTTTGTACGATTGTAGGTATAATGTATATACATATCAGGAGATGTATAAAATGTAGGAAGTTGGAGGTTCACAGTTCGGCATCGCGCTGGTATAAAACAATCACCCTTCATTCCTTTATTGTATAATTCATTTGCAAATAAACGGTTAGTGGACATGTATTACAAATAAATAAAGGAGGTTAGGATTATAATATTTACCTAAATAAGATTGCATTGTATGATAGCAAGCTCTCCATCAATCCAGTAGCAATGCTTGTGACGACAATTTGCAGGACAATTTAAGTCTCGGGATAGAACACCCTTCACAATTATTTGGAAGAATATTTTAAATCGGTATTAAACATAATAAATACATGTAACTTAAGAAGACAGAAAATAACTTAATTAATTTTAGAGTCACAATTAGCCCCCTTTAACAAATAATTGAATAATTAATAAAATACATAAAAAAAGATAGAGCTAAGGAACAAATATAAAATTTTTCTTTTTACCAACTGCTTTAAGAATGTAATTGTTGTATATAAAGTTTATACTAAAAAACCAGGACTGCATTCTTATAGAACAAACAAACAAAATTCAAATTTTACAATTTAGTTGAAATGAAAAAATAAAAATAGTTAAAAACGAATAAAATTAACGTTTCTGAATTCACCGCCAGGTAACAGCACTTACTTAACCTAGAATTTGTAGTAGTTCAAATAATTGCCGCTAGAAAGCCTAAGCTTCTAGATATACAGTAGTTATATATATAGTATATACAGCTTATATATATATTGTAGTTCCAAAATTTGCCACCCGATCACAGCGCCATCCTATGATGTAAAAAATTTTCAGTAGTTTTAAATGCGTCTTTGTGAAGGGACGGGAAGTGGTTAGCGTAATGGATTCCCAAAAACAATCTTAGGAAGTAGTGACACCTAGTGACAAACTATATAACCATAAATAAAATTGATTTCTCAGTAGGTGTTGTTATCTGGTGGCCATGTTTATAACTACAAATACACTAATTTTAATAAATTAGTTACTTTATTAATTGAAAACAAAAAAAAAAAAATATCTTGTGTAGAACAATCACACAAGTTCTCTTACACCAGTTTTCAAAATTGTAATCGACAAACTTTATAGTTAGTATACCAAATTAATAAAATTCATCGGTGTTCTTATGGAGAAATTCACAAAAACTGAAAAAATTACTTAGATGTACATTATAATTGAAAAATAAAGCGTATACTTCATTTTTAAACTGGAAATAAATGAATATGTTATATTAATAAAATTCAAATATTGTTTTAACTTTTTTCTACTTTATATTTCTTTTGCAAGCTATTAAGATAATTCTTGGCATATTATTTGCCAAAATATTTTTTTGGAGTAATGCTTGATATATTTTTCCCTCCTTTCTTTTTCATGAGAGGGTTCAGAGTTTTTACATTTGTTTTTCAGCTAGAAGCTACAGAGAGAGGGCTACGATTATTAATTATAGATTTAGATCTATTAAATTCTTGGGTTTCACTTGCCGTCATTCAACTTTCAGCGAACGAAACTATTGGGGACATGTCGTAGCAGATTTAAGAGCAACTTTAAGAATATCAATTGGACACGATCGACTATAGTGAAGTAGTTCAAGGCCCAATTTTTTAACTGTCCTAATCTTCTGATTGGTAGTATATATATTCTTAAGGGGCGGCAATTTGTCTTTTTGTCCGGGGCGACGTAACCGCTAGAGCGGGCGCTGGCACCCAATACAACTAATTCTAATATAGTGAATTTAACTAAACCCCACTGAAATAATAGCAAATGATTTTTTAGAGGAGTAAATTTTAGCGAGATATAATATATATTTCAAATTTATTT
This sequence comes from Triatoma infestans, assembly GCA_011037195.1. Taxonomy (NCBI): domain Eukaryota; kingdom Metazoa; phylum Arthropoda; class Insecta; order Hemiptera; family Reduviidae; genus Triatoma; species Triatoma infestans. The sequence continues at coordinate 599,341 of JAAEAF010000029.1, forward strand.
AAAATAGCAAGATAATGAAAATTAGCGCAACTCTTTTTTCATTGCCGATAATTTTCGCTATTAATTGTTTATGATTAAGATGTGATAAACTCCCAGATTGAGCACATAGATTAACTCTAAGTGATACAGATTAGTAGTCTATTTAAAATATTAAATTATTGCTTAATCACTGGAAGATGGCGCCCGTCCTCTTTGTCGTAATATATACTTATTTTGATCTTATTAATGAATAAGCAATTAATAAATAAATGTTCATAATAAGAATACTTATACCGATCATAATAATTGCAATTGTTTAGGATAATTTTTTATTGGCAATATTAATGGAATAAAATGTGTTTAATTTCGGGGGGGGGGAAACGCTTCTGTTTCACGGAAGCAAAACGTTCAAGTATTTAATAATTGTTTAATGAATGGATGTCAAATTACAATATTTAAGCTGGGAGGCATTATGAAAATTTATTTAACAATACAATTTTTTTAATGTGAACAAAGATATATATAATATTTAAATGTAGCGGGCACATATTAGGTGTATGCAGGGAAGGGCCTACCTACAGCGGAGTGAAACAGGTTGCCTTGTGGGGTGAGGCCACAAAGATGGCGAATGTTGTGTTTTCCTGTCCCTGCTGTTTACGCTTTCAATTTAGTCCTGAAGAAATAGAACAACGTTATCGTAGTCAAGAAATAGATAAAATGATAGAGAAAGAAAAACATAGTTTTCGTAGGCAAGTTAAACTTTTATTACTTGGTGCTGGTGAAAGTGGAAAGTCGACATTTCTTAAACAAATGAGGATTATCCATGGTATCAAATTTGAGCCTGAACTTGTGAAAGAATATCAGCAGGTAATTTATCAGAATATAGTAAAAGGAATGAAAGTTTTAGTGGATGCCAGAAATAAACTGAATATTCCTTGGGAACATTCCGCTAACAGTGAAAATGGTAGTTACATTCTCAAATATGACAATAGTATGACCTTAGATACTAGACTATTTACGCATTATGCTCCAACATTGTACAATCTTTGGAAGGATTCGGGTATCCGAAGAGCATTCGAAAGGAGAAGAGAGTTTCAGTTGAGTGATTCTGTTCAGTACTTTTTAGACAACCTGGAGAGGATATCGAGGGTGGTGAGTAGACTACAAATTGCATATGCCAGCATTTATTGTATCATAGGTGAAATATAGCAGTGTACCAGTCATTTTAAAAATTATTTTTATTTTCTTCTAACAAACAGTATCATTAAAATTTAATTGACTAATATTAAAACTTAATATGATTGCCTATGTTAAAATGAATATTGATCGAACTAAATATATATTTATTATTTACAGGATTATATACCTACAAATAAGGACATACTACATGCCAGAAAAGCGACCAAAGGGATTTATGAATTCACCATTCCTATTAATAACATTCCTTTTCGTTTTGTGGATGTGGGAGGGCAGCGATCTCAAAGGCAAAAATGGTTTCAGTGTTTTGATTCCGTAACATCAATACTTTTCTTAGTATCATCTTCTGAATTTGATCAAGTTCTCGTTGAAGACAGGTATATTAATTATTATTAATTAAATACTCTTGCAATAGTTTATATGCAATGTTGCGTTGCAAATAGAGTTGGTTATTTTTCTATACAAGCATTTTGATAAGATAGCTTTTGGATATGACAAGTTTAGGATATGATTCATCTCGTTCAATTTATCTCATAACCCATGTTCCTTTGTTAAGTAATTTATATTTTCCTTTTAACCCTTGTTTAGTCATTTTAGTATTTCTAATTTTTTTACGTACATTTTCTCCCCTTTCTAAAATATAATATTCGAAACATTGTAATTTCAAACTACAAAAAGAAATAAAATTTATTTAAATGATGCACTTAATTAGTTTTAATATTCTATTATTTATTCTTTATGGTTTTGCTTTTGACGTTCTGCGTTTACAATTGCAGCGAAACCGACTAGGTTTCGTTCTTTTCGGTTTTTAAATACCCAAATATTTGGGAAAATAATTGTGTCTCTTATTATTTAAAAGATCGTGCTTTTCCTGAAAAGAGCAAATACAATTTTCAACACAGAAATTTCCTACTCCAAAAATGCAGTTGGTTTTAAGAAAATATTAATTATGGACATTGAAAAACAAAGTAATTTTTAAAGAAATTTAGTTATTTTCCAGTTCCTAGCAAAATTGATTAAAATTAACACATATCTTAATTTTCATTTTTGTAAATAACTAAGAATAATTTAATAAATAAGTACAAATTCACTAAAAATGTAATAATGAATAAAATTCTAATTACCTTCTCTGAACTGTTTTCGAAACCTAAATTCGGGTGGTGATCAAACTACATCCATGATAAGATATGAATAACTTATATTTAACACAAGTAATTTACTCACTATTCGAAATGAATTGGCGTAGATTTCACAAAACACGCTAAAATGAATTTTTCCGAAGAATATGTTCAATTGGAGTACAGAGTACCATGTTCGAAGAATATGTTCAAAAGTTTATATGTACAGAGAGCATTCCCTGTTTAACCAAAATAATTTTATAGTCGTTTCCCTGAAAAATCCAAAAAACCCAGAAGCCAAAAGCTAAGTCTATAAAGTTAACCGAAGTTTCTTCAAACATGGAATTGCAACACTATTTCAAAGCATTTAATATTACATGAATGGTAGAACCGCACGTTTTACTGAAGTGCTACTTCAAAGGGAAGCTTAATGCTGTGTTCCCCCCATATCCCCAAAAAATCGATTTCCCGGGAAAAAGTGACATGTATTCAGGTATATAGATAATATACGAAGTTTACAGAAAATCGTCGAGAGTCTTTTTCGAGAAAATCGCGAAAAACTGAAGACCATTAAAGTCACAATTCCCGGTTGATGAGATTTGTCCGAAACCTTCTTGTCTGATGCGGTAATAGTACCCGAACGGAATACTAAGTTTACGCTTCCTGGAATATTTTGTTTATAAATACACATACTCTAAGAACATTTTTTACGGGCTCAGGGGACTCAAAACATGTATTTTGTATTTTTGTGCACTTTACAGAGATATCCTCTTCATAGTCACACAAAAAGTATTCGCTAAAACATATTTTACTTTCTCTTACTCCTAGTTAGAGGAAGTATTGCGATCGTGCCAGATTTTCGAAATTGTGTTTTCACCGCAAATACATGTTCTGGGGTTCCCTAAATACGAAAAAATGTTTTTAGCGAATGTCTGTGTGTATGTGAACAGAATATCTCAAAAAACGAAAAGTCGCAGGAAGCTCAAACTTGGTATTACGTTGAGATAGTACTACCGTATTAGACTCGAAGATTTCGGGTAAAATCCATCAACCAGAAGGGGGACTTCACGAATATCTTTTTTTGTTATTTGTGATTTTCTCGAATACAGCACCAACGATTTACTTATAAACTTGATATTATACTATGTACAGACATAAGTACCTATAACTTTTTTTGAAAATTTTCCCAGGAAAATTGATTTTCCGGGGCTTCTGGAGGAACCATATGCTTGCCTCTAAAGTACCATTTCAGTATAATATACGGTTTTACCACCAATATAATATTATTACATATTAGAAGCATTGATAGAATTCCAAAATTTGAAGAAAATCGGTTAGCCGGAAGAGCAATGATTGCATGTATAAAAACGTATCACTTTTATGTGAAACATTTTTCTGAAAAAAATTGATTTTTTGAGAACTGGGAACCTGTCAGATTAAATTTAAATTTTCACAAGCTTTGTTGGTCTTGATAGAACGCTCCACATAAGGTCACTTAGGTATACAAGTAAAATCCCCATCATTTTTATGGCCAGCCCAACTAAACATTATAACGTTGCAATTTTAAATAAAATTTCTTAATTAATTGTAGTATTAATCAGTAGTGTAAGAGAAAGTTGTGTGTGTGTTTCACTCTAGATTTTTCATATTTAAGCGCGTCTGAAAGTTGTGTCTTCGTGTGTTTTAAAACTTTCCAATTTCGAAATTTGAAAGGCAGTACTTCCCAGTAGGAGAAAGTAAAAAAAAAATAAAAATGAAAGATTGGTTTTCAGTTAGCATAGCGTTATTCTTGGATATAAAGAATATGAGGAATAGGTATTCCTCCTACAAATTTGAAGAGAGGAAGATCCAATTCGTGGTGCTATTTTGCTTAGAGTTATCATAAGTAACTTTTCACGTGATGGAATCTTATTGGCTCTAAATTTGTTAAATCTATTCTCTTCACAGTCAAAAATATTCGCTTCTACAGCCCATTGTCCGGTGATGGACAGTGTTGTCTGTAACGAGAGAACACTGTTCGAAGGCCGGCAGTGCACTGAGAAGGCTCCGGGCGCCAATGATCTTAGATTTTGACGCGTCTAAAATTAAAAAAAAAATTCAGGTGATAGTCGTTTCGCGAAATAATTAAAGTAAATTAAAGATGCAATTTTATTAAATCATCTCCCTTGGTATTAAAGTAACGCATTAAACAATAGTTTTGATAGTTCACCTTGAAGTATTAGAGTTCCAGAAAATGCTATTTATTTTAGTAATAAGGTACTATATTAGTATTAAAGGATATTGAAGATTAACGCTCAAGATGAAGTTGGATTATTTTCATTGATACTACTTAACGGAAGTTAGTAGACTTCCGTTTATTCTTTCAATTTTTGAGTGTATTTTGATTAAATGAATGAATTCGGTCAAATCACCTTAAGTAGTAAATTTCAAAAGTGACTTGACAAATTGTGATATACTTCCGCTTATTCAATATTTTTTTCATTTGCTATTTCTTTTTTTGCAGGAAAACCAACAGATTAGAAGAATCAAAAAACATTTTTGACACAATTGTAAATAATTTGGTATTTAGAGGTGTATCAATTATATTATTTCTCAACAAAACAGATTTACTGGCTGAAAAATTGAAATCTGGAGAAACAAGCATAAGATGGTTTTTTCCTGAATTTACTGGTGATGAAAAGAAATTAAATGATGTTCAAACATTTCTGTTAGAATATTTCAGATCTGCTAAAAGGGACCCCAGAAAACCATTATTTTATCATTTCACTACTGCGGTTGACACAGAAAATATCAAAGTAGTGTTTAACGCAGTCAAAGATACAATCTTACATAGAAATCTTGAATCTTTAATGTTACAATGATTGATTATTACATCTTAGCTTGCTGCATGCACTTTGTAGCGGATGTTAATTCATTGATAGCTTTAATATATTTCTTCCAATATTTTTCCATGCTCAGTCAGAAAAATGTTTTATATTTGTATATATAAATTAATGAGTGATATTATTAGCATTAATATCAATTTAACGTTTAATGATTAATATTAATTAATGATTAAAATGAGTGATATTAACTGTTTTATCTGCCTTAAACAAAGCCTTATCCTGCCTTAGAGCGAAATGATCTAAATGAATTTATTATTATTAATTCAGAGATAATTCTAAATTGTAATACTTCAAGACTGTTACTTATTTTGTAATCTCAATCTATTAATTCATTATTTTTTCAGGTTTGAATATTTATTTATAATTTATGTTCAGGGTGCTTTTATCTTTTTCTGTTTCCTTTAAATGAAAAAAATACCTGTGCCTTATAAATATCCATGTAAATAACTTTTCAAAAAGTACATATGAATTTTATAAAAGAAATTATCATTGTATATAAATATAATTTGTAGGTACTTGTAAATAAATAATAGTACCCTGAATAACATTTGTACAAAAAATATATGTATGTACAAAATATATATATATAATATTCAGCATGTATATTAAAACAAAAGTATATATGATTTTTTATATATTTTATATATTCACTATGTAAATAATTATGTAAAAAAAAATATATAAATATTTAAAGTAATCAACTTATTTGCAGACTTAGCTTTAGACCATAGACAACTTTTTCATAGGAATTGCTTTACATTCCTTATTTCGTAATTTCATGTGCGTTTTTTCATATTTTGAAATAAAATGAGACCTATTCTTACAATGACATGAAATACAATACTGACGTATTGTAACATATTTTGAAATTTTGAAGTGCGATGTTATACGAATCTAAAGTTTTATTTAAATTGATCTAATTCAGACGTGAATTTTTAATCTTTAAGTAATAGTAATGAGCCATGTGTCTGTTATACAGAAAAAATAAGGGAATACAAAAAGTTTTGTTATGTAAAAAAAATTATTTTTAATTAGGTCTTTGTCACACTAAATCTACAAGAACTAGTAGCAGAGCTTGGTTGGATAACAAAGGTGACAAAGGCAGTTATTTTGTATTTTTATTAACTGAAAACGGTCGATTGGTTGCTTAACAGCTTCGCAATATTTTATGTTCATTTCTTTTGTACGAAACTACACAATTTTTTGGCATTGAAAGATAATAAGTGCCAATAATTATGGAACATGGTCGAGAAAGTTGAGCTTGCTTGGAGGCAAAAGGTATTTTAGGAGTAGGTCTTTGAAGCCGAAGCTCCGTACAACAATGGATCCAAAGCACTTAAGGACTGGAATAGAAAAAATAATTTTGTACAATTCTTTATTTTTTATTTTGTAATGTGCTTTGTAACATTTGTACAAACACTGATTACTGATTACACTTGTTTACCGCCTGAAGAAGGTAGTAAATTTGCCGAAACGTCGGTGAAACTTTGAAGAAAGTTTAGTTTTTCTGACCGAACCTCAACATCCACTTTTACAATATAAAATAATAATATTGATAGTAAGTACCGCAATTCTTCTATCATGGGAAAAGACAAAAGCTATCAAAAGGCAGGCGCTAATAAAGAGACGTACGAAGGAATAGAAGAAAATGCTATTGTTTTGGTAGTAGAGCTTATCCAAATCAAAATGAAAGCAACCGAAAATATGACTTAAGGTTCATTGCCTAGTTAGAGAACTAAGTGAACTGGGGGAAGTCAATAACAGAACGAAAATTAGTGAGATACACAATAGAGGGACAAATCGTCAAATATGAACCAATAATGAAACGTATCTTGGTAAACAGAAACAAAAAATTTAACGAACTGAGGACATTTGAAAACAGGCTTGTTACGCCAAAGTCTGAGGTAACAAAGTTCGGAAAGCAGTAGGTAGAAATAATAAGGAACCAAAACTTGTTATATCTGTAACAGAGTTGGTCACTTAAAAAAATCAATGTTGGTATAGAACAGAAAGAAATAAGCAGTTTAAATTGTTTCCTTGAATTCTGATGCCCCGACTTGGCCTGTATATCTCACGTGAACAAATGAAGCATTCGGTCCGGGACGCTGTGAAAGAAATTAAGAGCTAGACAGTTACCGAGGAAAGGTACTTAAACAGCCTGAAGTTGGAGGATGTTTTAGTAGTTACGAAACCTAAGGATAATCGACTTTCAGTGCCAAAAATAGTTCCAAGGGGCCACGAGAAGGTGCCTAAATCATTTCAAGGGAAGAAACCTTGATTTGCAGAGAAAACTTTGAAAATAACTTACTTTTAATACGACTAAACACATCATTGAATTTAATAAGTAAATCCCACAAATGTTTATGAAAATAAAAAACAATTTTGGCATAAAAGAATCGGCATGTACACCATGATAAATTAGCTTTTGTGGTAAATAAAGGCATTTTAAGGGGCTTAAATAATCTAAGTGGTGGAAAAATGATTTGTGAGTCTTGTCTAGTGCGCAAGTTAACAAAGAAATAATGTTATCTCTCTGAGTACGAGGCTACTAGCCCGAATAATAGAGAGACTTTAAATTGATTTATGGACCATTCAAGAAACCCACGTTGGGAGGTAAATTTTACTTCGTGCTTGTGTTGGCAGTTTTGTTGGAAATTTTTGTTCAACTGTTAATAACACAAGGCTGAAGCCTATGAAAACAGTAACTCTGTTCGAAGGGTAGAAAATGATACTTCCCTAAAGAATCAAGATAGTAAGAACTGATAACGGAACAGAATTTTATGGCCAAAAGTTGATGGACTGCTTATCTAAGAATGCAATCAACCATGAACAGTTTTCTATGCGACTCGCCGCCATGAAGACGTCGAACGCGGTAAAAGAACTCTAGGAGATGACCACAAACCTACTGGTAAATGGCAGATTACTAGAAGAATTCTATGGAAGCGATGGCTACTGCTGCTTATCTCTCTCTATAATATAATGCCAAGAAGAACAACCCAAATAAAACTCCTAAGGAACCATGGAGTAGTTAACAAACGTTAGGCATTTACGTATTTTTGGGTGTACAGCATAGTACTACAAAGTGAACAAACCGAATTTATCCAAGTACAGTCCAGCGCAAAAAAGGGAAGAGAAGCAACCGATATCCAAAAAGTATCTCCAGCTTTGGAGTCGGGGAGAGTTATTTTTAATGGCAATTCCTTCTTTGTACTTAGTGGAATCCAATCGAAGTGGTTTCAGTTGGGTGAATTATTTACTCATCATCAATCACGGAATTGCGTGAATGTAATGACAGAGAGGTGTTTCTGTTCATTCGACACAAGGATAAAAAAAAAAAAATTTTAATCCCTAAATATTATTAAATGCATGTATACGTCTATGTATTTTGAAAATCGTAAGTAGAGTGGTCGATTCGAAGTATATTACTGGCAAGCGACCGGGCGGGAGCGCTGGCTTGGACCATTGGGACCACAAGAAAAAAAAATCAAAGATCAAAACATTCTGCAAAAGATTACCATCGATCACATTCGAGAAACCTGCATTTGTTCACCGTCACGCACATTTAAAAATGTTATATTGTTCACTTCACAGACGACTGACTACATTTTATGTACAAAACTAATACCTACGGGGGGTTAAGTGCCTTATAAAAAAAAAAAATCCTACGGCGGCTGTGGATTTGGTTTTACAAGCCCACTATAAACATCCAGGGAAGAGATTAAGCTCATTGGTTAGCGCACTGAACTCCCACGTGGAGGACCTTAGATTTTTTCTTCCTAGGAGCCCCTACAGAACAATGTTGAGACGCCTTAAATAAAAAAATTCAGAGATAATTTCATGGATTTGAAAAAGCTTGAACAGCGGGGTTCATCCATGTTCCTAGTTTCAAAGTAAAACCAAGCTTTCCAATATTACTTCATCTGTTTTGCAGATACTTCATTTTATGTATAAAAGTACCTTTCTTAATTTTTCTCTAAACTGCATTTGTAACTTAAAATGACAGCAAATGTATGAACAGAAAATTATATGAATCTTTTATTTTGTGCACCTTAAGATCTAATTCAAAATCTCGCCTCTGTAATAACCATTACATTGTTTATATGGTCATAATAATTATACGAAACATAATATGAGTGTCAAAGTGGAGTAAATGATTGATATTATTAAATAGATTTGTAACGTTCTTCGCGGTATTTTAAAAGTAGCTTTAAAACTTTTCATTAAATTTCTAAATGCTTAACGTTTATCAGTTTTTTGTTTGTTTTTTTTTAATTGGTGTTCGGGGAAAAATCTGATAATGAAATGGAGCTTTCTTCTTTCTTCTTTGAAGGACTTAGGTTTGAAAACAATAATACAACACAAGTGTGTGTACACTTCTTTAATGGGCATTTTTAATTCATAATGCTAGATTACACAAACACAATACACAGCTGTATATTTTCCTATAAAGAGGCTAAAAGACCTCTTGAATATAGCGAAAGTGCTAACAATGACTTTTTTTTTAATATAAAACCAAATAAAGTTAAAATTTACCATTTTTTAATTTTTTTTTTCTTTTAAATTTGTGCTGATGATGTGCGAATACAATTTTTTGTGCCAGAAGGAAGACATCTTTCTATCAAACACATCTAACTGTAGAAAATAAAATATATATTAAATGTTAATATCATATATAATAATGGCAGCAGTTTCAATCCCAGCAAGCAATTTGACTATTGCATTTCCTTATAATATTGCTTTTCAAAAGAGTATTCAAAAGTCAAATCAGAAAATAAAAACAATTATCACCAACTTACTATTTCGCAAAAAAAAAAAAAATATATATATATATATAATATATAAAATAAAAAATTATGCTTAATATGGAGCATAAGATTTAAACAGAATTATACCCCCCACTAGGATTGATATTTGTGCCTTGATGATAATATAATGATAATAATAGCAAAAATGTTAAATGTTAGGTTTTTGAGCATTAAATACTGGTTTCTTTGGTCTACTGAATGTCATACAATAATGAGATTCAACACTGTGATGAACTTAACAAAAAAGTCAGCACTGACATTCCACCAAATTTTAGCATTCATACCTGGCCATTCAACACCTATATTGTAACTTACATTATTTAATATTATAACAAACTAATATAAAAGTGTAGCCTTTTTTTTTCTTTTTTAAGACATACATATAAGTTTTAATAATAAACATTTTTTTTATTTATTTTGCTTGAACTACTAACAACATGTACGACAAAAACTCAAAACGGATAATAGCTTCATTATTCAAAAATTTAAATCAAATCTTATTATTTGAATAATGAAAGTCAAAATATTGAAAATCTGAAAGAGCTGTTTTAATAATAATTTCGCTAGTAAATATGAGGTCCACAATTTTTTATTACATTATGAAATCCTAATGAGAAATACGAAAAACCCCATTTTTAATTAACAACTCTTACATTTCCAAAATACTGACATCATATAACTAAAACAATTATTAACAATCTCTATTTTGCTTAAGAGAGTCTTACCTATGCCTCTTTTAAATAAAATATTTACCAAATAGACTGGAGGTTACAAGGATATTTTGTAACAACTAACTCAAAAAAAAATATTGAAAGTAAGAGAGCACGAGCAAAGAGATATGTGTTTCTTTTTCATCAGGGAGGATTAATTTTTACTTTTTAATAATTAGTATACATGTTGTAAAAATTTATGAAGTATACGCTAATACAATATCTAATTTTTTTTTTAAGAACAAGCCACAGTTATATTTCTTTCTTTATTTTTTTTTTTTTACTTTTTTTTTTATATAAGATACTGCAATTATGATTAATGTCTTTTTTAATCAATTATTAGACAATTTTCAATTAAATGATACATTGCCTTTCTTTTGTACAAAACTAAGGGTTTTTTTGCAATATTTACAAGATGATTTATTTCTCTAAAAATACAAAAATGTCATGTCAGGCTCTAAACTGAATGTTTAAACATTATTTAAACAGAATACATACACATACATATATATATATATATATTGATTTATATAAATATATAGTAATTATATATTTATACAAAATAGATATGAATATATATATATATATTATATATACACAAAAAAAATCTATCACGAAAAATAATAACTGAGGCGAAGGCATACTCAAAATGTAATATGAGATTCTGTTGAGTATACACTTAAAAAAATAATATATATATATAAAATGTATATATATTGGTATATGTATATATTTACACGTAAAACAAATATTTACGTTAAAAAAAAAAAAAATTCTATTGTAAATACATGAAAAGGATATTTACGATCATTTGGTGTTATCAGTGCAACCCTACTAGGAGAGTTACATTCCAATGGACAATATAAAACATAACATTGTCAATACGAAGTTATTCGTATAGTATATTAATATAATGACTACTAATTACCTACCTAACGTCCATAGAAAAAAAAAATCAAACTAAAAAAGACAAAAAAAAAAAAATTACAGAAATGAAGTGTACAATATTATGCATCATACAAATGAGGATGACAATAATAATAAAATAATAAATAATATTATAAAGTCAGCACAGTGATCAGTTTGTGGTATATATTTTTTTTTTTTCTTTTCTTCCTAATGATTAAGAAATATACTTACATAGTGTCGGTTAATGTAATGTAAATTGACTTTTATATTTACAAATGTAAATTATAATATAATAGTGACTTGATTTTTCTCAATTCTATTTTCTTAGTATGGAGCGAACCTGTTGTACCCACTTCTATATACTGCAGCCTAGTAACAAACAAAATTTTGTTAGAAACAATATATGGGAAGGAATTTTTTTTTTTAATAACTGAATTTATGCTAAAAGTCACAATAAATGTGGAACACTACATTTTCTCTGGCTTATTTTTTTCCCTTAATGGCAAATTTTCTTCCACTTGAAATTTTATAATAACTTTGCAAAATATAGAGAAGGGAATCATAAATCTAAATTACCAAAGAACCCCATTAAATCAATTTGGAAAAAATTACAAATAAAAATAATAGGTATTCGTAGATAGCATACAAAGTTGAAAGAAAATTGTTGGATTCGTTTTCGAAAAAATCGTGAAATACTGAAGAAAAAAACCATTCAGTAAAGTCGCATTTTCAGTTGCTAGGGATTTGGCAAGTCCACTTGGCCTAGAAAAATATAGAGCTAATAAGGATTCATATTGGTTGTCTGCTCCGTAAGTAATATTGGAATGTGAATACAGTAGATTATAATTAAATTGACTGTATAGAAACCTCGCAGCTGCACTAAAACCCTCAAAAATAAATTGTTTGTCTGTTACACACACACACACAAAACAATTGAACACAATTCACTTCTACTTTGACAAGCACATTTTTTTGTACTAACAAAGCTTTATTTATTATATATATCATGATTACTCAATTTTTGCTTTTTGATAGTGTGAGAAAGTATTATAACCAAGTCAAATTTTCGATATACAGTATTCACCGGAAATAATCGTTTTGAAGTCCTCTGAGTCCAAAAAAGAGGTTTTTAACAACTGGGCTATGTGTGAATGTGTGAAAGCATATCTCAAAAACGAAAAATCGGAGAATGGTCAAGCTTAATATTTCGTTAAATTGCTACCAGGAAACCTGTGAATAAGCTTTTCGTAAAAATCGTTCAACCGGAAGTTCCACTTTACTGAATGGTTTTTTTTTCCAGTTTTTTGTTGTTGTTTTTCTCGAAAACGGCTTCAACGATTTTCTTTAAACTTTATATATCAACTACACATACAAAGAGCTACAACTTTTATTTGACACATTTCTCCGGGAAAATTCATTTAAGGGCACTTTTAGGGACGGGGTGGAGTTAGGTTTTCCAGTTTACTACACAATTGTATCATCTAAAATAATATTAATTTGAATTAAATAAATTATTGAAATTCCAAGTTTGAAAAAATCGGGTGACGGAAGTGCATTTTTCTGAAAACGTATGTGCACAAAACATAAATTCTTCCAAAAAATACATCTTTAAACTCTCTCAGTAAATAAGGCAGGAGGCAAAATTCTTAAAAACAAATACAGAATCAGCAAAAAAAAGCTGTCAAAACCAACAATTATTATTAATCCTAGACTAATTAGACTAGATTTAGATGAATGCCTCATATCTCAAAAAAAAAAAAAAAAATTAGCAATTCCTACATGAAAATTGTAAATATTAATGAAACATACCCCATATCCGGCCACTGGCCCTATTCCATGACCCAGATAAGGATCTGCATACTCTCGCCCATATCTTTAAAGTACAAGAAAGAAAAAGGTAAACAACAATTGCATATGAAAAATATCTTAAGGAACTATATAAAAAGAAATATATATAAAACATATAGAGCTTTAATGGAATAGCTATATAATTCTTTGCAGTTAGAAATTATTAAATGATAAATTACCCTGCTACTGCAGCATAGCCAGCAACAGGTTGAGCTGCTGCAGCTGCAGCACCATAAGCTCTCGCTGCAACTGCTGTGTATGAGGCAGCAGCTGCATATGAAGCTTGTTGAGCTGCAGTTGATAGTGAACCTGGAGCTTTCAGTAACGGACCAGCTCCTCCAACCTGAAAACATTAAATAATCATTGATACCTATTTCCATGTCATTGGAATGTATGTATTAAGAATAATCGGTTCAAACAAGAAATAAATGTATTAAAATGTTTAACGAAAAAGCATGGAAAACAAGAAAGAAAAATTTGTATTTTTCCTTTTTATCTTTGTTCTATTTGAGTACGCTATGAGATAAACCAGAAGGCAACCAACATTAACATATTTCAAGCATTACTTGCCACAGAGAAAAAGGCCGTAGGAAACACTATTTTTACTTATATACTAAGATCCAGAAATCAATTTTGCACTCAATGTTCTTATTAATTAAAAATAAAACTGATTTTCAGCAATGATAAACATTAAAATTTAAAACCAAGCCCAATTACTAGATTGCTGAAACTAATGATATAAGAACATAAAGCCAATATTAATTTATAACTAATTCAAACGATAAAGAAAACTCATCCATAATGCTGACGATAATTAATATGAATAAAAATGTATTAAATTCGTGTGTATAAGGAGTAAACCGGTTTGAAGTAGATTGACAGGTTCTTAAGTTTGAGCAAAGGTAATTTTGAGAACTGGCACGTCGAAAAAGGATTCCGTTATATCTAATCACAACTTTGCATTAAGAGACTTATTTCATTGTTAGTAACTGTAATCGAAAAGTGAAATCTGGGAGAAGGGGAAAATGGAATGTTCTAACATTGTGTCCCCCTAGCGTCTGCTCTTTTTTAATTTATATTGACGATCTCATTTAGTGTCAGATTTTAATCATGACTTTATCTGCAATGGCATTAAAATCGTTCTATTTGCTTATGATCCTTCGAAATAAAAACGGATTGTGTATCTAAATGGAAAAATAAAGAAATGCTCTTTAAGGGGATTTTTCCAATTAAGTCAAAATTCTAAGACTGACACGTGAAAGTATGTGTCAGTCATGTGTACAGAAAATTAAACATAGTGCCCACTTAGTTACTTGAGGTTTCAGCCTTAGAAGAATTAACTGCAGCGGTTTATTCGATTTCAAAACTTAGACGAGTTCTGAGGGGGAAGTGGCGGAAGGAAATCCAATTTAAATGTTAATAAATCATGGCGCTCTCAGTCCTGCCTCATTTATCGGAAGCAGTTTTAAACTGCTCCCGCCGAAGCTTTAAACCAAAGAGAACGATAAACTAGTACATCAAAAAAAGAGGAAGCAAAGACATAAGAATAGAACTTGAAATGTCGAAAAGTAAACCTTCCAAATTCAGTAATCCGCTCTACGCAAAAGAATGGGGCAATCTCGACAACGATGGAGCGACCTGTTCTAAACACCATTCTTTTTTCTGTTTTAATATAATCTATATATTTCATAATTAACAATAGATTTCCTTTTTTCTTCTACACAATAATATCTCATGACTGGCTCAACGAGTTAAGCGAGCAAAGGAAGATAAAAATTTGGTGGCTAATATCTGTAGCGGACTCACTGGAAGTCAGAGTAGATAACAGATTTTTTTGTTTTTTATATATAGAATATAGTACACTGAATTTAAATGCATGGTAAATACTCCTTTCTTTAAATAATACTTGCAATATACTAAAAACCTTATTTTTACATTTTCAAACGATGTTGCTTATAGGTCAAATAAATTTAAGTATTTTCAGTTCTGTTTTTTTATTAATACGTTAAACAATTTTGGATTAAGTCAGAATTGCTTTACATTATAATTGCATGTATTTAAATTCACTAGAAATGTATCGTTCTTTAAGAAAGAGAACATTCAAGTTATACGCACTTCTGCACATCAGTGAACGAACTAGGGAGAAACAATATTATTTTGCATCTATAAGCGTAAATAAAGAACAGTAATAATATATATGTCGTAAGATTCTAGTCATCGACTTCCTAGTTGAATCACTTCATATTATACCTAAACCTAAATATGGGAATAATTTTTAACAACATCCCACTGTAGAGAAATGCAAAAAGTCAAAAGATATGAAAAGCAACCAATTATTTTAATCAAAATTATTTTATGAAAATTTCATTTTATATAATATTATATCAATTAATGTTATGAAGTTGATTTAAACAACATTCATCTTTAAAATAACAAATGTCTAACATGAAAGGTTAATATATTAACTACATAATTTATTAGTTTTGGATATTTAATGAAATGCCCCTCAAAAAATAATTATAAACTAAAAATCACCCATAAAATCTTCCACAAATTAATTGTTATATAAGACATGCTTAAAAGGTTAGTGTAAACATTTTTTCTTCTTCTTTTTCTTTAAAAAAATTAGTTTAGGGTCATCACTCTTGGAAATAAAATTACTGAAGCAATTCTGTTAGGAAAAACAAAGGTAGATAAAAGGCATAGAAATTCCTTATAATATGTCATTACAATTTAGCTAACAAAATGCAACATCAATCGTATTTTTAAATTTGAGGAAGATAAATAAAAACAACTAGACTAAATTTATCATAAGAATTTCTCCTATAATACCCCTTTTTATATCAATGTCATCAATGGTTTCGGACATTTATCTGAAACATCATCAGAATTTTATGATGGCCATCCTAAGAGCTGATCATCAAAATACTCTGATGAACAGCGAGGGCGATGAAGACAAAAATCTCTGCTGTTCTCCTCCAATGCGGACCTCCCATTACCCGGTAAATATTTTTAACTAGTAACCGAGAAATTGATATTATCATCACACCACAAAATTTAGAAACTTCCCTTTCATCAACCTAAATATTGAATCTATGAAACTATGTTCTGATGAAAAATAACCCGACAGTTGATTAAGACAACATTCTCCTATTGCAATTCTCACTATTCTAATAAAGAATGTTTTTCAAACTTGTAATTTTTACTAGTCTTGTGGTGAGAGTTTGGTAAGAATATTATAGGAGAGAAAAATTATGTGATTTTGCACTAGACTTTTAACTGATGAGTCACTTAAATATATTTCGCATAGTTTATTAAAATCTGAATTTTCACAATATATCAATACATACCTTTATAAGATAAAGGTATGTACCATCGTTTATTGTATTGATTTAACACTGCAGAGAAAAGTTTACCCTCTTAAAAGCAATTATATGGTAAAAATGTTGAAATGAACTAAAAACTAAGAATGGTACTAAATAAAAATTAAAGATTTTTTCAAAGTATGATAAACTTTTGAGAGATATTCTGTAAAATTAATGAAGAAGGAATAAGGAAGACAGAGCGACTAAGTGGAAAGACAAAATAGAAATACGAGATGCGAAAAACAAAGGTAATCTATGACGTCTCAAAAAATATTTGCGATTGAAAACTGTAAGTTCAAGACTGTCCTAAGCTTTAGAATAGTAGTTGTGTCAATAATTACTCAACACAAATTGAATAGCAAGTGATAACCTAAAGTACTAATTTAAAAGTGAATCAAGTTCATAATTCCTACTTATAAAGTACTGTCAAGTCCCCATTGTTTCCATTATGGCAACCAACAATTTAATACATATTAACAGATTTAAACTAAAATGTTATAAAACTAAAACTTAGAAAAAAAAAATCAAATCTACAACCTCATCACTCAACCCAAAAATATCAATATTAAATTCTGTATCAACTTATAATAAAAAAAATATTAGCTCAGACGTACATATATAGCCTAGGCAATTTATAATTATAACAATAATCAAACCAATAACTATTTATATAAAGGAAGTAACTGTTAATATGGCAATGTTATAACTTCAAACAAAGACGCTAGGGGAATAACTGCCTTTATCACACACAATGGCAAGGATGCAAATGAGCTAAACGTAATAATCATAAATATACCTCAGCAGCTGTGGCCCCTGACCCCTGAAACATTATAATTTTGCCTTTAACCAATTATTACCCCACTTTCACAATGGATTTTACAGAAAATTCAGTATGCAGTCTTCGAAAATAATGTACAGTTTCAAAATGATGTTATTTCGTGATTTTTTTTTCCGATGTGTTCTTAATTTTTCTAATTTAAAGATATGGTGATGAATTTTTTTTTAATTGTATTTAAAAATAATAGTAATGAAAAATCATATTAATAAAAAACTGGCTAATATAACTGTGAATTATAATCTCCCAAAAATTAACAATTACAGAGCTAAATGTATATTAAATATGTATAAAAGACTAATAAAGATTTATGTTAAAGGTATCTTTATCATTTTTAAAAAACTTCAAGCGGCCTATACTTAAGACTATACACATAATGCAAGTTGTAATTGCGTAATATTTTGGATAAGAATATATAGTTTACGTCAGTGGTGCACCGAAATGCGACTAAAAACCGAACCTATTATAACTGAACAATCTGCGAATCGTGACGTCATTTCCCTTTCACAAAAGTTCACAAAGTTTACTGTGAAAGCATAAGCGACCGATACTGATGCAATCTAAAAGCGTGGCGTTATTAGAGCTGCAAGCCATTGTTGCAAGCAAATGTGGTCCAGTGATGAGAAAACTGGAAGAAACAAGCCTTTTTACGAGAGCCGAAAATATGAACATTTTATTTACTTACATTTATTGAAGCTTAAATTAAAATCAAGGTGAATTTGAAGTTTTATTTTTGGAATAATTTATTATTTGTTACATTTTAAAAAACACTTTCAAGTGACTTTCTTGTCTCTTGTTATTTATTAATGCCAATTACTGTATAAAAGAAAGAATAACGTTTAATAAACTGAAGTTTAATAAACTGAACTTTTCTCTCGAAGAATTTGAGAACGCCAATGAGAACTAACATTAAATAACAAAAAAAAAAAAAAATAATAATAAAAATGTATATAGCCAGTTTCACCTATCTTATACTATTACAACCATTCTAGCTAACTTATCTATTTAAACACCGGTAGAAGTGCTATGCAAATGAATTAGTTATCCGTATATGCTCATATTTGAAAATGTGAGGGGTCCGCAATGCTGGATTTGGTATTTTATCCGTCACTGCATGAATATTGGTTTTGTTCCTGACCGGTTTCGGATTTTCATCCATAGTCAAAGCAAATTCACCAAGTTCGTGTAGAGAGTTCACTTCAACGAAATGTTTCTGTTATACTCACACTCCATATTCTGTTATATACCAATAAGTGTGAGTATAACAGAAACATTTCGTTGAAGTAACTCTCCACACGAACTTGGTGAATTTGCTCTGACGATGGATGAAAATCCGAAACCGGTCAGGAATAAAACCAATCTGCATGCTACGACGGATAAAATACCACATTCTCATATTTCTTTGGCAAATGTAATAATTGTGTATATGTGCGGTTTCATCTCTAACCGGTCTTATAACTAAAGATATCAATGACTGAATTAACAATGAAAAATTTCAGATTGAAACCGATAAGTATAAATATGTCAGAATAAAATCAATAAAATAAAATATTAAATTACGTGCCAAACTTACTGGATCTTCCTTCAAACCTAATGATAGACCTGGTATATTTCCAGCAGCCAGTAGACCCTTAAATAAAATAGTTATTCTAAGTATAGTTCTCTAAGTTATTAAATAGTTCTAGTATAATTAAATAGTATGTCCTAGTAAAGTTCTTGAAACTAAGTAAGATATTATTATTAGGAGACTTCTAATTTTGCATGAAAATTGTATTACTTACCTGCAATCTGTAGTTACTATCAGTAGCGGCATGTGCAGCTAATATGGGATCATAATACACCCCACTGCAACATTTAATTAAAAAAAAAAAATATATAAATTAGCATTTTTATAAAAATTACGAAATTATTTTAAGATTTATTCATACATTAACAGCAATTGACTTTAATAATAGTCTGCTTTAATACGAAATTTATTTAATTAATTACTATTATTATGATTTTAAAACTTTAATTAACAAAACTAATTTTCTTTGTTGCAGGGTTGTCAAAGTACAATATTAATCTCTAAAATGATTATGACATTCACAAATAAGTCTTTTCAATCAAAATACAAAGATAATAATAAAGTTAATAACATTCAAATTCATCAATAACCATTTCTCCCAATATGTCAACTTTGTTTTCTTTTAATATCTTATTGGAATGTTTAAAATTTGAAAAATTAAAATAAAATAAAACACAAAACATTAGTTGATTAATAATGGAGAATTAAAGCTAAAAGAATTGCGACCAGAAATAATATTTGTACCATAGCCAAATTTTTGAACCATGCACTTATATAGGACAGGCTCATTCAAATAATGCGCACACAAAATGCAATTATATATATATACAAGGTTTTACTAATTAAAGATAATGAAGCAGTCAAATAAATGAAGTCTGATCTTCCATTTTTGAAAATAATTTTTTTCATTTTTACTGAAATAGCAGTAAACAAACTTAAACCCAATTAATCCATGTTTCTGGAACAATAATCAACCCGGCAATAAATGAAATAAAAATATGTTTTCCTTACAAATTAGATTAACAAATCCAGAATGGTAGCACTACTGGATAAATTATACTGAAAGAATACTTTACAACATTAAAGTAAAAGACTACTTATTAGAGAAACAGTGGTCCCCCACAAAAGTTGGCATGTTCAATGGCTAACTGATTTAAGTTTTTGAAATCATAATTTAATAGGAAATAATTTCTTTTTTTTAAAACTATTTCTCAAGTTTTGAAGTATTCTTATACATTCATAAAGATGCATCCTCAAAAATGTAAATATCAAGTTCAGAGTTTCTAAGGAACTGTCCATAAGCTCTCCGCTTAAGGAGCAAATTCATGGGACTTAACAAAATAACAATGTAAATTAGCATTAAACATAAATATGTAATAGAATATATAATTTGGAATGATTGTTAGGCAGTAAGAGGATAAGTTAAAAGTTTAAGAAAAACTGAGAAATACAAAAAAAAAATTCGGTTGAAAATTATATTCAGCGATTATTAAGAATTATGCTAAAATATACACCTACCTACAAACTTAATGGGAGAACTACAGAACTTATAACTTCAAATTAACTTTCAAAACCTTGAGAGTTTACTGAATTAAAATATGAACACATTTTTCGTACAATTAAATACAAACAAAAATTTCAAGTGGAAAGAAGTGTGAGACAGAAGATTTACTTAATTTTAAATAATCAGAATAAAGTATAACAAACATACATTCTCTCTCTCCCAAAACTTAACTTTATCTGTTTAAGACACATAAATGAGAAATAAATGCCTTTGTAATTTGTTATGTTCCAGAAATAACTTTTCCTGTATTAAGAAGTTAATACATAAGAATTTTTGTCCACTAATAATAAATATTGCCAAAACTGTAAAGGTGAAATAAAATAAAAATTAAATAAAAACACAGAAAATGTATCATAAATATAATATATAAATAAATATATCTAATATATATATATATTTTTGTTCACTATAGATACCCAGGAAAACTTCAATAAAGACCTTTCCTAATTGAAATAAATCTGTAGGTAAGTTCATCTAACAATGCAACACCCATCAATTTGTAAATACATACTACGAGTAGTTCAATTTATTTTTTTGCTTCAAGGTGTTCCACATAAGCACTAGGGTTTCCTAAACTTCAATTGGAATGAAATATATTAAATAACTTTTACCAATATTTCATTCTATTGTCTTGAACAATTTGATAATACTTGCCTATATTTCGGAAGAGTTTCTCAAGTTTAGGACGATAATAATAGGAAATAGCATCAACATTATGAAAACTTTGTAGGAAATTACTTTCAGGCCGAGTTTAAACAAATTAGAATACATGTTTAATCAAACCTTTGGAAAGTATTGAATATCAGAGATTTTTTTTTTTTTTTTTTTTGGAATGGCTTCAAGGTTTATAATTTTTTCTTAAGCATTTTTGAATTAGTAAACTATAAAAAAACAAATATTGGATTTTTTTCCTAACAATCTACTTTATTAATCTTTCCAATTCTTTGCAGATATAAAATGGTTTTCAAAATTAATTACTTTTTATTATTTACCTTGGGATGTGCATGGTTCGATAGTTCTATAACTCAACCGTTAGGACAAAACAATTGGAATCATAAAAAAAGGATATGAATTCTCAATTCAGGCTGCATTTGTCTCTGAGAATTGATATCTGTTATTATACAGATTCAGGGTGATCAATGTTATGCTCCTCCGCATGTAAACAGCAGAAGAGAAACGAAATGTGGTTGGGTCAGCAATGTTGGATACCATCTAGGATTTTATCCGTCACAGCATGCTCTTTTTTATGGTGTTCCTGACCTGTTTCGGATTCACGTCCATCGGCAGAGTAAGGCTGTCAATTCGTGTAACTTCAACTTATATTTCTGTCACGCACCAGACTTGTTGATTGGATGCGAGAGGTTATAATAATGTGGCTACCATAGAGTAATCCCAATGAGGAAGATGCGGTTACCCGCTTCATTCTCAGGCTCGATCCACTAGTGGGTTCTCGATGTAGTTGTATGGCAGCAAGTTTGAACTTGCTGGATCTAGTTTTTTTTGGTAGATTCTGGATGAACTACAGCTCAAGGTCTACAAGAACTACAGATAATGATGCACATTGGGGAGAGCTCTGCATTTAAAAAATAAAGCTGAAACTAAAAGTAAAATAAAATTTTGCAAACAATTAAAATGCTATTTTTGAAAAATAAGTTTTTTTTTTTTAAAAGAAAAAGTAAAACATATTCGCTAGAATAAATCACAATATTTCCATTATCATAAACGATCCGAAAAACGTTGTATGTATTATTTTTTCATTGTTCTCTATATAAAAACACCTTGGCAATGTCAAATGAGGAACACTCAAAGTATGTACTAGCTTCTGAATTTTAAAACCATCAAACAAAATATTTAATTGTACATAAAATGTCTATGGTTCAATATGTAAATAATAAAAGAATGGGCTGTTGGATTGGAAAATGAGATGATGCCCTGGAAGTAGTAGTGCATAATGTGAATAAATGAAAATACTCACGGTGTGTATCCAAGGGCAGCAGTTGCCGTAGCTAATGGGGAAGGGTGCCTAGCGAACGCCGCAGCTGCTGCTGCAGCCGCTGCCGCAGGAAATGCAGCCCGTGCTCTCCGTTGTATCGCTGCACCTCGCAAGGCCGTAGCTATACAATACACTCTCACACTCATTCGCACGATACCACGTGGTCACATATGCAGCTATGTGCTCTAGCAAGTTAACAAAAACAACCTTCGTATCCCTCTAATACCCAGACAATATTTTTCTCTGAACAATCTCATAACTAATTCTGGAATCATTTCTATTACGTAAGTGACATGCAATTACTATTTAATGATAATATGAAAATTCTACAACCCAAAGCCATTTGACAGAATATAAACAAAATTAGAAATATATAAAAAAAAACCTTGAATTTCTCTAGTGTGTAGCACAACACCAGTTCGATAGTATGTTATGAGGTTTTTTGATTATAACGGCCTCAAGATCGATAAGAAAAATAAGATTCAACTTAGTAAACAGAGTTTGTTATTGTTAACTTGCTAATTCACATGCTGATATTCAAATGAAATATTATGCATAAAGAGATCAATCTGCACCCAAAAGTACAGCATGTTCATTATAAATACATGCGTGTAGTTTTGTAAACACTCAATAAAAAAAATAAATAAAAACTGTACATATCATACACAATTATGCAACACATATTCAAAATAGGTAGAACCCGTTAATAATTATAAATTCCCAACGCATTAAAAATAAAAAATGAAATAAATACAAAAATGTATAAACCCTGGCATGGCCGTGAATAAAAATGAAAAGCATAATTATGTGCTGAGGCCCCATGCAATAATAACAATTACAAATCACTTGCTTTATTTACTTCCAGTGAAATTATGATGTAATTTTGTAAATATTTATTTTTAATAAATACATAATTTATAAATGAAAATAAATGAATAAATAAATAACTTTTAACATTTTGTGTTCAAGTAATATTTCTTCAGATGGTAATGTATATTAGTTATGTATGTGTGCATACAATTAATTCTGAAATATTAAACACCACATTCCACTTAAATATGGAGCACAAATAAAGAAATAAATAAAATTAGATGCAAAATATTAACAAGCATATAATGAATTACTTAATTTTGGCACAAATCGGACAAACACCCACGGAAAAGTATCATGTTTCAATAATTTAGTTTTTGTTTTTAAACTGAAAACAAAATAAAAAAAGAGAAAGTAATAAATAGTTGTTGTGGTTGGGTCCGCAGAGGTGGAAAGCATCACACATATTTTCCGTGATAGCCCTGCTTCATTTTGTGGTCATCCGACTTCGGATGTTCGCCCATCATCAGGATGTCTTGATAAAACAATGCGATAACACAGACTTGCCCAGAGCAAAATCAGTTTATACACTCTATGGGCGTAAGACATCCTGATGATAGGCGAACGCCCGAAACCGGTCGATGACTATAAAATAAAGTAGGCTATCACATAAAATATGTCTGATAAAAATAAAAAAAGAAATTTCCATTTTCTCAAAACTTTAGTTCAAACAGCTCCAAATTTTACTAAATATTTACAACGAGATTTAATTTAGGAGCAAGAAGATCTACTTCCATTTCCAGGAAAATCCTTAGCTAATGACATGCTATTTAAAGAAAACAATATTCTGCTTCCAAAAGCACTATTATTACAAAAAAAATTTCTTTAAACAATTAACTGATCACTTAGTAAACTCACAAGCAAGCTCCACACTGTAAGCAATCTTTTTTTATCACTAAAATAATGATTTAACGATATACAGACTGAATTACATTATTAATATTATAAACAGATTAATTAAGAATATAAAACTAAAAACGTGCTTATATATAGTGCAAAAATATACACGCATTGTAAGAGCTTGAACGAAAAATACCTTCGCCTGATTCGACTCAATGCTGCTAACCATGGCCATGAGGCTGCCAACCTGTACCCTGACAAACCACACCTATCAACTAGTATTATGTGCCTATTCTACGGCCTAATACTAGATATGTATGAACATAAAACAGGTGCTTACATATATTTTAATTTTTAAGGCTATTTATTAAAGAAAACATCAATGCAATTTTTAATTAACTTTATAAAACCGCGATTTTCTAATTTACAATAACTTCAAGAACATGCAAGCCCCATTATTTAGTGGAAGTAGTGAGTGTAAAACCTGTGCAAATAAATCATGATGACCATCAAGAATCAATATAATACTACTACATCTAATTAATACAATATACGGATATTGTAGTCTGTAAGCGTGTATTCTGTTACAAAAAAAATAATGAACTATGGTGCCTATGTCATACGTTGTACAACTATATGTGTCTTGCGCCTTATACGGCTACAAGTATAACCAACGATTAAACCATTTCTGTAACTTTCCTGATTATTGTCTACTTCATTTCTTTATAACAAGATTGTAATCCAATTATTAATTGATGCATCAAACCAAGGTACGATGCGTCTTACTTATATTTAAGAGAGTTTAATTAGACACAAGCTTTTTGGAATAAAACAGTTATTATGTTATTATGGTTTGATTCACAATTACCATAATTTTATAAATTTCAAGAGATTCAACAAAATTGAAAGTCATAACCAGGAAACATTTGCCGATATAAAAAAATCCTCTGTCACAAATCAGACACGAATTTCCGATACAATACAGGAACGTCATTATATTTGTGCTTGAGAGAGAGAGAGAAAATAGCGTGATGAAAAGAGAAGAGAAAAGACCCAATTTGATGTGACTATATTCAAAACTAAGCATCTCTATTATCAAGCACCAAACTTGAATAATTGCCGGTTAAGAAGATAAGCATAAAGTTGCAGCTCCCACAAACAACTCTAAAAAAAACTTGGCAGAAAAATGTTTCAAATATAAAACAGATTTGAGTGGTGATAGGGCTAAATTTCAGGTGTTAATTAACCAAGTTTAAGGAAGGACCAAGGAAAACAAAAGACCCATATACAAGAAAATAGAAAAAATAACCATTCAGTTAATGTTTCAACACTGAAATTTTATCAAATCATTAAATGGTCCTTTATAATATAAATGGGAAAGACAAATATTATACCTCAAACAGAACTTCAGAAGGAAGCATTAAAAATGGTAGCTCCTACAAATCAATTTATTCGCAGAAATGTGTCTAATAAAAGTTATACTAAGCATATAATGTTGAATTGTACCAAATTTGAACAACTGAAAAAAAAAATAATAAATAAAAGAAAAGTAATATTCAGTAAAGTTGAATTCCAGCTGATGGATTTTAACGGAAACCTAAGCAGTGATGCCTAAGCCTAAGCATGGTGATACCTAAGCAGAATATAAAATTTGAGCTACTTGCTTCCTGATTTTTCGTTTTTGAGATTTGAGAAAAGGGGGACCATCTCTACACTTTTCTTACAGAAGTGGTCTTAAAACTTGTATTTCCGGTGTGAACCCAGTCTTACACTAACTACTGTAATTGAAAGTAAATATCTCGTGTGATACACTTGAGATTTATTTTACTGTTTTACAATTGATATCTTTCTTCACACTTGCAACTATTACAAAAACAGCTGCGTTTGGTAAAGTGATAAAGAGCATAGACATAGCTACCTTTAAACATAAATATTTCAAATAAAAAAATAGGTCTAAACATATGTGTTCCACAAAAAGCGTATAAATCGCATATAAAGTTAAATCCCGAAACTGAAAAAAAAAAACACAGTATACTGGAACTTCCGGTTGGCACATTTCAAACGAAACCTTCATGTTGGCTCTCTTGTAATGATACTAAAACTGAATAGCCTGTTAACTTTTTGAGATTTTTACTTTCTTGAGTTATTCTGATCAAAATAATAATAAAATAAAAAAAAGGGAAAGGTAGAATCTAAAATCAACTTTTCTAGTACTTAGAGGTCTTTAAAAATTATTTTAGATCAAACGCAATTTCGAAAATCTGACAAAATACATTATCTATCTTCTTTCAAATGTAATACAAAGTAAAAATATATTATGATATAAATCAAACGAAAGAAGTAGGGTAGAAGGATTTTAAGAAAATAAAAGTAATTGTCTGTCTGCTTCCTGGCGCAATTTGAGTTAAGTCCTTTTGAACAAAAGAACTAAGTAGCTCCTAGTAGTGATCCCTGATTTCTTTTCCTAGTTTTTCTTTTTTGTTTCTTGTCTTCTCACTGCGAACGAGTTTTAAATATGGATTTAAATTTTTTCCTACAATTTTAAAATTAGTTCCAAGTTGTAATAAAGTAACATCCAATTTAAACAGCAATCCGAGGCACTGGAAGTCACGATTTAATAACTTCAGATCGACAAGTGTTTCAATGTTATGACTGTTTTTTGATAAGGTTCTAAAAACCTCAAGAAATAAATAAAATTTTAATATCTCAAATCCAATGGAATTAGACCAAGAGATTTTTTTTTTTTTAATGTCAGATCTACTTTTTGCTGAAATGCTACCATTTAAGTTTGATACAACCTGTAAGTTTGCATTAATAACTAAATTCTATTGGTTCAATTCAAGTGACCTGCTTTACACAAGAAATGTAGCCATAAAAGAAAGCTTTTGCAGGGCACTAGAACTTTTTTTTTAGCAACAAATAATTTAATAACCAAAACCCAATTAGTTTTTAAAAGAAGCTACAATTATTAAATTTTACATAATTTTTTCTTTGTTTTGTATATTTTTGTTTCTAATTTTTATTTTTTTTTTCTGACACATGCCAGGCTATTTAGTTTAAGCGTGTTGCATGCATGTGTATTAATAATTAGGACTTTAGATGAAATAAGATAATTTACTGCTGATTGTAAAGAAAAGTATTAAAAATTAATAATATATAGAATAGATGCTGAGTCTCAAGCATACATACCTTCAGGCCATTGCAGACAAACTGAAATAATAAAAAAAAAGTAAAAATTACAAAAAAGAAAATAACATCGTCGATGAATACAGATATTACCTAATGTAATTTATTATCATCAATTAATTAAGTGAACAAATTTTATCTTTTGAAAAATTGTTTTTTCTAAGTAAAATAAATTCAAGTATTATATTAATTCACTAAAGAATCTATAATAATATAACAATTTATATAAAAAAAAAAATTTGTTAACACATTTGCAAATTTAAAAATAATAATTTAGGCTATAAAACAAATATAGAAATAAATAAAAGAGGCTTTTTAAAAAATAATAAGTTTGAATAAAAAAATTCTTAATCGAAGAAAATCACAGTTAAGTGTACAAACAACTATACTAGGTGAAGATAAAAGCATGTCCAAAATAAGAGCGCAAAATAGGAACAAAAACTACACAATATATACAAAAAAAAATAACTTATTCTTTCAAAACAAAAACAAAAAAAGCATTTTTAACAAAAGTAAAAAATAACAAAAACTGCACTGCGACAACTAATAGACACCGAGAAAATATTGTAATATTATATACAGATTTAAAAAAAAAAAAAAAATTAAAAAAAAAAAAATTTGGAATGATGTGAGAGAGCTCACCAAGGTTAGGCACGCTCCCACTCCTAGCGAGAAATACTAAAAATAAAAAACAAAACGACTCGTGAAATAACGGAAAATCATATTAACAATAAAAAATTGTGGAAACCTGACACATTCTATTTATCAAAAAATATTAACTCTCATTCCCAGATTACAAAAATATGTGGAGACCTATAAAAGTATCTGAGAAAACCATTTTATATCACAAATAAATAATGAGATAATTAAAACAAGAATAGAAGAAAAATAAAAGAAGTGACAAAAAAATTTTCTTTTTTTTTTAAAAAATCATTAAAAAAAAAATATATATTTATTCTTAAAACTCTAAAATTTGTATCATTAAGAGAACTTTATCGATTTGTAACATAACACAATTCTAATTTGTATATTTAACTAAAAAAAATTAATAAAGTTTTAGAACTAAGGCGATATAAATTAATGATACAAGGTTATAGTATAGTAATGCTTTCAACTCATTGTTTTTGCTTGTTTTTTTACTATTAACAAAATTTATAAAATGTAACTACTACAGTTTACGTCAGGATCTCCACTAACCGCGAGCAGAAATGTAAAGGATTTGATAGTAGAAAACACAAATTTGAAGTGGAAATGTTAAAATATAGCATTTGAAATGTGATATAAATATATAAATATAATTACAACAAAGTGGACAAAAAAAATTGTTGTGTTGTTACGCCAGGATACCCGCGCACGCAATCCATGAAAGAAGTGGCTAATCCATTTCTCCTCCCTTAGTACACACTTCAGCCGTACACATTCTGTATAGAAACACAGAGAAACACTGACACAAAAGGAAGCCTTAGCAGAACTTCTGTCTTGTGATTTGGGTGAGCTATTATGTACATTTCTTCTATAAAGAAGATTTTTTTGTTCTTCCAAATACAACAAAATCTGGCTGTGGAATGCTTGGAAAGGAATGGATAAAAAAAAAAAAAAGTTGCTAAATCATTAAGGCAGGAATCATCGATAAAGTTACTAAAAAAAAGTAAAGTTTCTAAAGAAAGTTCTTAAGAAATCGCGTCAATAATTTCACTTAACCTTTCTTAACTTAGGTGATTCTTTTTCTGCAATATCTTATATGAGTTCTACTGAAACTGCACTATCTGTATGAACTTGCAGTACATGCCTAAAACAGGGCGACAGTATTCATTTCATTTTATGTATGTATATAGAGATACGTTTAAACATAAATTTTCACATCGAACTTTCTTTTCCGCCAATGCCTTATAATATAAGTTCTATCAAAAACTGCATCACAGAATTTGTAGTACGTACACCAGGGCAATATTCTATTCATTTCATTTTATATTATATATATATTTCATTTAAACATTAATTTTCACATCGAACTTGTGTTTTCCGGTATGCCGTTCTTTTGACAAAAAAAAAAAAAAAAAATGTAAATATAAGATCTGCAGACAATTTAGATTACCCAATATTGCATTGCAACAATTAAAACGTTTACATAAATATCGCCAGCAATACAAACAAAATTTACACTCAATTCAACTACTTTTAACTTATCCAAATAGGCATAGTTTTAATTGCTTTTATTTAAAAATAACAATCAACCTGCAATATCATATACTATGCAGTTTAAAGAATGAATTATTTTCATTCTGCTACTACTCGTAATTCTTATATAAAACACAAGTTTCTTACGATGGATTTAAATCTATATTAAAACAAAATATTTATAAAATTAACAATTTTGTTCTCTTTTGTAGAAATTCTTGTGATCTGTGAATAACACAAACGACCAATGAAAAAATATATAATATACTCTAAACAATTATCTCAAGTGCAATGCCCAAAACAGATATATCCATTTGTTTGCCAAGTGTTTCAATTACAAGCTACATAATAAAAACGTTTATATTATATAAATTTAAGGTAAAAAAAAAAAAAAAAAAAAAAAAAATGCTGAAAATAAAAACTACCATGCTACTAAGAGAAAAGAAAATCTAATTCTAAAGCTGGTAAATACTGCCAATTCTTTTATATCACTTATCTGTCTCAGTCACTTATCTGTCATTCAAAATGTTTGAGAAATGTTTTATTATTCTCCATTCAAGAATAATACTTATGGCGGAATATATATATAAAAAAGCTTAATACAATATATAGCATTTTAATTATATTTAAAAATGCCCGTGCTTTCATTGTAAGATTTGGAAACAGTAAGCCATATTATTCACTCTAAAAAAAGAAGTATCATTCGAGATCTTTAAAAAACAATTAGTTTGTTCTTCATATTGCAATCTTATAACAATTAGCAACATTTTTCATAAACAAGAGAAAGGAAAAAACAAAATTCAAAACACATTCTAAATTTAAACAAAAATGTCAGAAAGGAATCCCATTTCACTTTAAAATTATAGAAAATAGGAACATCCATTTATAAAATCCACTAAAAATTTTGTGTATTATTTTATACAGAAAATCAAAAGACTCCAGCTGTGGCACCATGGGATAGTTTATATTTATTCTATGTGATACAAGTTTGATCAAGAAATTTAATAGTTTGGATAATGTAGTGGATAGAGAGGCGTACTGGTGGTAATTATTCAAATTACACCTCGATGCAGCAGGCCGGAGACTAAATCTAGATACACATGTAACGCAGATTACCAGATTTAGTACACACTAAAACTATGCCTAAATAAAAGACAGGATGCTGTTTTGGAAGGGTGTTACGATTACCCAATGAGTCAATTCAGTTGTAATTCCAAAACTCAAAAAGCAATTGAAAAAGTAATGAAATATCTGATATATGTTCTTTTCCGACGATCTAAGTTCTACAGGTTCAAATGTTACTTAATTTAAAACTTAATATCCAGAAACAAAAGAATAACTGTAGCGATCCTAAGGGATAATCTAAAATAGAATTGACTCAATAGTTACTACAATGTGATTACAGCGCTATTAAAGTACAATGGCAGGTTCTACCGAAGAATTTGAAACAGTAAAGAAAAGATGGAACAATAAAGGAAAGCTGTAGGCTTCCGAGTGATATGATGCTTGGCCTCATATGACGGCTACATTAAACTGATCTATTTTTAATACCTGAGGTGTATGTTAAAACTGACAACGGTAACAATAACAAATACAAGCGAGAATTACTCTACCAATAACAAAAACTTCTGGTCACTATAGAAAGCACTGCGCTTTATTTAGAATAAGTGGAAAGCAATCACATTTGAGTAATTAATATTTTCGTAACTTTTATGAAACCTGATCTCTTTCAATGAAAACCAATGCCTCCTTAACTTATTATACGGGGTGGGGTAGGGGGACATGCGCAAAATTCTTACAATTTATGGGTCTACTCGAATTGGGGACAGATGGAGAAAGACTAACAGGAACATCAGAGATTATGTTGATCAAAACTTATTTTGGCCCTAACAAAAACAGAAGACTTAACGGGCTCTGCTAATACATTCACTTACCACTGGTACACAGATCAAAATTAGGCAGGGAAGCCTGGAATGTTTGGAAAACTTGAAGAGATAGAAAGTATAGCGAAGAGAAGGATCGGTAAAGGTGACAAAGATTACTGGACTTCTCGGTCTGTAAAGCTAAAGAAGACGTACAAAAAGAATGGCTCATGTTCGGCCGCCTATACATAACTACTAGTTGGATGAAAGAACAACATAAGAAGATTGCGTACACAACGTTTTATTAAGGATAATAATTTTTTATTTTTTTATTTTTTACTTCTTTCAGCCGTAAGAGGAAGTACTGCATTACAGTCGTTTCAGATTTCTGAAAATGAGTATTCACAAGGAAATCCACTTCAAGACCTAAAATTATGTTTTATAATTTTAATTATTTAAAACGTTAATTACTTCCTTTAATAAATGCTAATTAGTAATGGAGATAAGTTTAGAGAAATTTCTAACGACATTTGATTGTCAAAACGTAAACCGAATTTTTGTAAATAGAAAATTTCTTAATCGTATTTGTTTCTCTCAAATATCTAATAATTCCAGAATTTACTGAATTAAAAATGGATGATTTAATAAAAAATAAATAAATAGTAGTTACAAAGTATACTAACACATAACTTCCGAGAGTACAAAAATGAGCAAGAAATGCAATGTCTTGGTGGTATGTTATATTTTATCTTTGTTCTGTGCTAAGCGTATAATCACAATGTTTATCAAGACGTATCCTGTTGATGAATACGAAACCAGTCGATTCCAAAATGAAATGATTTCAATAAAATTGGGCACGTTCATCTTAATAATTTAAAATGCTATCATAACGTTTGCCAAATGAAAAGAGATAAAGAAAACAACATACACATATACATTATTTACTCAAAGAAAATATAAAATATCAAATATATTTGAAATTATTCAAAAATAAGAAGGAATTTTAATTCAAGCTTTTGATCAAATTATTGTGAGGAAATTTCTCTAAATTTAAATATAAAAGAAAACAGATTTCTTATAAATTGGGCTTTTGAAAAAGGACAATTAATGCAAAAAAACAATCAATAAATGAGATGAATTTTTTTTTTCTCTCCAAAAATATCATCAAAAATGAAAAGTATAAAATTATGACTGTGACGAATGTTAAATCTGTCATTGTTTTTACTTTATTTGGTTAAAACAGTAGAAAATATAATAACAATTTGAATTGTGAACACACAATAAAAATCTTTGGAAAATATATGAGAAGAAAAGAAATTAAAAGCCAGAATGACTACTGCTTATGTTTCTAAATGAACTAAAATACTTTTATTAAATAATGCTGAAATTTAAATACTTTCATAATAATATGGCTTGAAAAAATTTCAAAAGTAAAGTTTTAATTCTACTATTATTTTAAAAAATAAATCATGAATAACAACTCACCACCATTTGGTATTGTTGTTTGCTTCTTAGTTTGTACTCTTGCAGTTGCATTATTAACCTATAAAAAGAATTTTAAAAAAACATGAAATAAATGTAAAGAAAATCAAATATTTATTATTTATTCCTTAGACAAAAATTACTATATAATCTCAAATATCCGGGCTTATCTAATATTTTCTGAACAAAAAAATTTTAAAAAATATTAACTTTTTTATTTAATTTAATTTTTTAAGAGGAATCACTGAATTTTTTCAAAAAAAAAAAGAAAAAGAAAATTAAACGATATTGTCTTTAAGAAAAAAAAAAACTTACCTGATAAACTAGTTTTATGAGATAGGGACTGATTACTCAAGCCATTTCTTCCTGAGTGACAATGGCTAAGCAGACAACAGCTCATCAGCAAAGGAATGCCAAAATTGTAGAAATAAAAAAACTAACCTAGAAGAGGTAAATTTTTACTTCCAGAAACTTGCAAAGATGTGCGAGGATTTTGGAAGTTAAATTTAATTTTCAATATTTATTAACATGTACCTAATTGGTAATAAAAAAAGTGACCTATCCGTATAGATTTTAAAAATTAGTTTTAAATTTAAATAGAATAAACTACTAATACTTTGACATTGCTTTGCTGATTGCGGCACCCTTTTAAACACTCACTATGTGGTCGCAAATGTAAGGACTGCTTCAACAAAGACAATATTTGGAAGCAGTACAAAATTTTTAACAAACAAAAAAAATTTAGGACTGATTGATTTGTTTTTAACTTTTTATTATAATTTTTTTCTTTTCATGTTTTAATATGATTAGGAAGCAACAAGAAAAATTAAAGGAGACAAGTACATTACGTAAAAATTAAACTAAAAAACAAATGTTTTAATTGAAATTACTAAAACTATTCAAGCATTTTTAAAACATTCTCAAGGCTAATTCTACAACGTGTTTTTTGAGCATTTTTAAATTACAAAATTATTACAAAATAAAGCTGTGGATTATCGAAATGTGATATGTTTGTGTTTGAATATTAAATTGTTATTAATTCCCTGTTTGTAGTTTTGTAGTTAATACCTCGCAGAAACGAGGAAGAAAGTGTGCAAATCATATTATGTCAAAATAACAAAAAAAATTAATTAAAATTATGAAAGTAAGAATAATTTGGAAGATACTTGAATAAATATAAAGGAAAGGAAATTAAAACATAATTACGTAAGTAAAAATATTTATATACACATTCAAATAAGGGCAATTTTTTACTAAAGTGACATTAAAAGTAATAATTAATAAGAAATACAAAAAAAAAAATACAAATTCAAAATATACAAGTACATGCTCGTTGTTAATGAGCCAGATTACACATAAGCGCCACAAAGCGAGAGTTTTTTTTTTTTTTGAGGTGTCGTGCTTTGTCAGGTAGATATAAAAGGGTTTGTTACAAAGGTATAAATGTACTTATGTTATGTGCTACCAGTCGATGGTTCATGCACACCTCAATTTTTCTTCCCTCAACCACTGTGCCATGGAGTCTCTCGCGTGCGGTGTCCGCGTCGTTGCTATTTGCGAAAGTAACAAAACCGAACCCCTACATGCAACACAGACAAAACATGCAATGTAAAACAACTGCATTGATCTCTATAGATAATGATAACAAAAAAAAGTTTTTTTTTCTTTAAAATTAAGTTATCTGCAAAAAGGGGGGTTGGGAGTGGGCCAACGTGCAACAAATATATGTCAGGTCATCCCTTTAAATATAAACAAAAAAAAAATATTAACATTGACTTTACATCAATGATCTAATAATAAAAGGAAAAAGGGCACACACTATAAAGGTTTGTGGCCGCCATAAGCTTTCAAAAGGGCTAACTTGTACTTAATTGTGTACACGTAAACCATGTCTTATTTGGGAGTAATTTTTTTTTTTTTTTTTTTTTTTTTAAACCTCATCTCTACAAACATTTACTAATTCTGAAAAAAACATTTTTTTTTTTTTTATAATATAATACCATAACTTATTTAAAAACTTGCATGAAACTTAAATATTATACACTCTTAAAATTCAAATAAACACTACAATAATTTTTCTTAAAGTGCAGCAATATATTTACATGCAATTAGTTTCTACTAATTTTCATAACGAATTTCCATATTTATTGATTCATTTATTAAAATAACAAGGTTTTGAAATAAGAATTACTTAATTTTATATGGAATAATTTATTATTGTTAATGGTCCGTTTATAGCAAAACAGAAAAAAATAAATAAAATAAAAAATAGAGTAAGAAAGAAAAAGAAAAAAAGAAGAAAAAAAAAACAATTATAGGCAACTGGGAGGGCCCACAGCTACTTCGGTTAAAAACAAACCACTGCGAGCCATAGTGGAATAAGCAGCCAGATTACTGTACAAACTGAAAACAAATGTCTACAGTGCAGAGTGAGTAATAAGACACGATCCAGCAATATCTCCCCTACTTACAAAGGCTGGGTTTACATGACCACTTCTTTCCAAAAGCTAATACCGCAAATAACACCACAGTTGAGAAATATTTCATTTAAATCCATCCACAAAAATGTATTATAAATATATAATATAAGCTGGTAATAATATAGTATCACTGACAATAATAATAATAATAACTTAATAATAAAGAAAACAAGCACTTCACAAAAAATAAAAAATAAAAGGCATCAAAAGGACCTTACATCTTATATATTTTTTTTGTGAGTCATATAAACCAAATCGCATATGCAGTATAAATAAACCCCCACAGAAAAGATGAATTGAAACAAAAAAAAATATAATTTACTGCATAGGCAAACTTGGCCGGGTTAGAAAAACATTACGGCCACCACCAAAACATTGCCCTGTCATGCCAGCCGCAAAACAGGCAACTTAAGTTCTCAGTTATATGGAAATTACAATTAATTGAAGCTAAAAATGAGTAAACGCGTCGAGCTCTACAATCTGTGTCTCTTTTGTAAAAAAAAAAAAACACTCAGGCTCACCTCTAAGCTAAGCTGTGAAATAACCAAAGCAACAAGGCTTCACTGCCTTTCACTATTATGTACAATTTATGTACTAAAAAGACAGACAAGCTCAGTTCAAGAATAGAGGACAACTTGTAAAATGAATATTAAATTTATCTATATCTAATTTAAAGTTTCAAATAAATAAAACATTGTTTCTTCAATTATGATTCATCTACATAATTAAAAAAAAAAAAATTAATATTGTAGCTACACTGACTAATACACGTCCCATGTAAATTAATGTTTATAGTATTAGTAAAGATACCCTATTTTTGTCCACTTTGCACTTAGATAAGCTTAATTTTGGCCAACAGTAATACAAAAGTAAATGATTATGTCTATGTTAACCATTACGGGCATCGAGAACATTTATTGATTCTGAAAAAGCCTTATAAGAATGTGTCTGTTTTGTCGTTTGCACCTGCCGGATGCAGGTATGCCAAACATTTCTGTATCTGAAAGATGTGTGCAAATATTTACCGAAATAAGTGAACAATTATGAATGATTTCATGATTTTGGAAATATAGTTTGAAGTTTTTTCAATCCCCTTCCTCAGAGGGGGGGAGGGGTCTTCCTGCAACTATGGAGTCCGAGAAAAAAATATTTCTAATATGAATAGCAATGTACGCACAAGATGAAAATCAGATTAAGTGAGAATACCGCTATTGATACAAAAACGAAACTGTAACATGAAATATTAAGTTTTATGATAAGTGAAGATCAGAATTTGTTAGTAAACACAAAGGCATGAGCATCAAGATAAGCAACTTTTTCCATATCAATAAAAATAAAACTTCTCGGTTGTGGAAAAAACTTTACTTGTATGAAACCATTTAAAAAATTGAAAAATAAGGAGGTACATTCTGTATGATCTAACTTCCGTCCTCTTTCTTGGCTGATGAAGCTTTGGTCAGCCTCCTCTTAATACCATTATTCTTTACGCAGATGTTATTAAAAACACGCTTCACTTCATTGTAAATTTTTATTTATTTTCTAATTAAAATTAGAATAAAAACAAATATGTTCTATAATATGCTCAATGAATTTCAAATTTAAAATATTGTTCTAAAAATTATTAAAATGGGAAATTGTTCAGTAAAGTATTTTTCATACCGATTCTATTTTCAAATTGAAAATTTACTGATATTGCCAAAAATTATTTTTTTTAATTTAAATACAATTCATCTAAACAACAAATTCATTATCATAAAATCATAAATTATTGAATCTTGAGGCTAGGCTAATCTTTGAAAATTATTAAGAAATCAGTATTTGAAAAACTATCGCAAAACTATTAACAGGAATAACAATCAAAACATTTTGTAAATTTTGCGTTCAAAGAACCTATGTTAGCAAAATTGGGCTTCTTTTGCCATATTTAAAACAATTAAGTTTATACAAGTTAACAGTAATTAAAACATAATATAAATACAAAGAGAAGGGCATTCCAATGGAATCATTCACAATGGAAAACTACAGGAAAGAGAAGAGCATAAAACAACAAAGTCCAAAAAAACAACATTATTTTGACAAATATATTCATTTCAGAAGATTGAATACATTCATTTTAAATGATTTAAGGATATAATAATGATCCTAAACCTTTACTAAAAATAACAAATTATAAAATGAAGCTTAAAATAAAATAAAAGTTTATATGTTACAATTAACTGAATTTGATTAGCCAGAGCTGTTTTTTGACTATTATTGTTAAGTACTAATTCTATCGTAGACAAGTCTTTGAGACTTACAACGGTTTTGATGTATGTTTGCAGCAATATAATTAAATAAACAAAAACTTATTATGGCAGCAATCAGGTAGCATTTCGATAATGAAGGCATTTGTAATTTTAAACGTAATCATTTATAGAGCTCACTTTATTCTTCATAAAACATTAATTTTTGTTTTAAAACAAGCAAAATATTGATCACAGAAAAAAACTTTTCAACTCTAAAAGTTTGTTATATCTTAGAATAAACTTTTAGGGTTAACAAGTTTTTTTTCTTTGGCATTGCCAAACAACATTTTGCTTGTTTTATTAACAACGGCCAAACATAACTGTTATTTATATTAATTTTTTTTTTTGTGTTTCACTGAGAAATAATTTTCATAAATTTATAGAGAATTGATATTAGTGATAACCGCATTTGCACTCTAGCAAGTATGACGAATGAAAGAGAATGTAATAACTTCATTTATTAGAAATAAGTAAAAAAAAATTAATTTTTTTGCAATGGCAAAGATAAAATTATTTCAAAAAAAGACTAAAAACATCACCAAGTATAAATATAATGTTTGAAAATGCTTTCTAGATAAGGGAAAGTTGCATTCAGAGAAGGCTATAGAATGTATTGTATACATCAAACAATATTATAATGTTTTAATTTACTGCTATTAAATTGTAACAATGTTAATAAAAATATTTAATTTAAGAACATTTTAATATTTTTTCTCGATTATAACTAAACCTTAAATTCTTCTAACTGAAAGATGGCCATAAGCTTAAAGTTTACTTTCAAGACAAGATTATTCTGTTACAAGAGAATAAAGTGGTACTTTTACACGATCGAGTTCAGGTTTGTCACATATCTTCGAAAGTAAGTGATTATACCAATCCCTTTCCAAGCTATTTTCTCAAAGAAATTTTAAGGATCTCGAAAGATTCTAGGGATAATACCGCCTCCACCAATAACGCGGTATGTTCCAAGGCTTCTTAAACTTCTCTAAATAATTAGCTCCTTATTTTTTTAAAAATACTTGATTCTCGCTAAATTATTATTTTTTCTGAAACAAAGCTATTAATAAACGATATAAAAACATGTAAGAGTTTGTATATTAGAGAAATTAAATGAAAAAGAAAAGGTTAGCTATAGAAACAGTATAAAAGAAAGTTGTTTAACATTATTTCATGTTTTCTGATTTTTAATTACTGTTATTTTGAATTTAAAATGTTAAAATAAATATTAATACAGGTTAGCGAATTTATCATCTCAAAATTTGTTTCATTGAAATGTGGCATCCCATTCCACTCTTAAC
Source organism: Triatoma infestans (assembly GCA_011037195.1). NCBI lineage: Eukaryota > Metazoa > Arthropoda > Insecta > Hemiptera > Reduviidae > Triatoma > Triatoma infestans. Next base: position 638,597 of record JAAEAF010000029.1, read on the forward strand.
ATTTGTCTAAATTATTTTTTTCATATGTGGAAAAATACTTTCTAACTCTCTGCAGAAAGAAGGAATGTGTTGCTTCCTTCACTCTTATGGGATGGGGTAATATGGACTTATATCCAGGTTTCAGAAATATATATTATTCTGTTTTTAGAATAAAGTTGCTAAGTTTTTTTTAAGTTGCTACTGATTATTTATTTATTTGGAGAACCGACTGAGAAACCGCTATAGAATATTTATATATTTAATCACACTGATATACCGAGAAACTGCCAAACTACGTGCAGTTCAATGATGTTTTAGGTATTTGTGAAGCATAAAAGATAGAGAATGATTGCTCTAGAGAATAAAGTACAATTTTATTCATTGATTTTTGTGAAAAATTGCCATAAAATCTTTCTGTTGCAGTAGAAAGAATGCATTAGACATTAATACATCTAATAATGTTTTCTCAGAGGCCGTCAGATAGATTGAAAAGAAACTTCACGTTCTTACTTAAGTTTGGAAAAATATATTTCTGATGTGTAAATTGGTTTTGCCTTGTGCAAGTCTGTGATGTCACACAGTTTATCAAGACATCCTCAAGACGGACGGGCAAACGCCCATCGTCAATGAATACAAAAAATGAACCACACTAGCAAGGAAAAACATCTTTGATCTAATATGCATTCAAATGTAAAGTAAGTTTAAACAAAATATAATTATTAATCTATTACGGAATGGAGGCTTTCAATTCTTTGATTATGTCTTAATTTCGTCTCCGGACTTTTCGACCAAAGGTAGTTAGTTAGGTTTCAAATTCGTGTTCGGAATTTGTTATTACACTGTTTGTTGTTATGGGTTTGAAATGTCAAGTTATGGGTTTGAAGTGGGTACAAGTTTAATGCGACATTTTGTAAAATAATATAAAAAAAAATATAATACAACTTCATTCTTAAAATGGGGTAAAATGACCAGCTTAGATTTGAAACGTCTAGAGACGAAAATAAACATTATCAAAAACTAAGAAGTTTTACTATCAATAATCCTCAAAGAATAATTCAACATCTACATCCAAAATTGAACAAAAGAATCAGCATAATATAATTAACAACATTTTTATACCTAAAATTTTTTTGTAAAAGAAAATAAACAGTTAAATACATTTAAACGCAGATGAAGAAAATGTATATTTCAGAAAGTTCGTTGGCAAGAATGTAAAGATTCTTTAATCTATGTTGGCTAACCGCCGATAAAGCATGATTTGATATATATAATATAATATATGTATATATTAAAGGTCATAATAGCTATAATATTTCTATTTGACATCAATCCTTTCAAATTCTGGGTTATATGAAAAAAGTGGAAGCTTTTATAAAAATAAACTACAAAGAACGATTATATTGAACGACTAATTAATTATTTGCATTTTTTATTAAAATGAAAAAATAAAAATTAAAAGAAATCGTTAAGACATTGGAAAAACTGTATCAAGTTTCTTTAGAAAACCTTTAAATGCAAGTTTGGGGTAATCTGAATTAATATTACTATTGGAGAATTAATCAATTTTTTCTAAAATGTATACATAAATTATAATTAAAATTATTAATGGAAAATTACTGTAGAGTTACATATAATGAATTAAATATATTCAAAGAAAATCGCGTATTTTTAAAAAAAGCAATATTAAATTGATTGTAAAATTCCATTAATTCATCAAATTTAGTGATTTTTTTCCTGTCGATTTCTTATTACTAAAAGCTAAAACTGATACAAATAATTTTCTTTTAAGAAATATCATGCAAATAATAAACATTTAATAAGATATTTTTTACTCAATAAAAATGTATATAGATATTTATATGATATATATATTTTTAAAAACACGTCAATACACTTACGAAGTCATTCATATCACTTACTTAGTTTGACAACATGCGACCTGCTTGTGCTATAACGTACGTAGGTGAACACTTAAAAAATAAAAAGTATAATTAAACGCAAAGAATGGAAGAACTGAAAAGCAACATTTAAGCACAGCATTAAAAACCAACTACAGTGTTAAAATGTAAAAACCATGTATCTGGCCAAAGTGTTTCTACTCAAAAATACTTCCTCTTAGAAATCTGCAGTAAAGAAATAAAAAGGACAAGATAAAACTGGAGCTTGTCTGACTTTAAAAAATGCTGCATATATTACCACAAGTAGTAAATAAAACAAACAAAGAAAAGTAGATGATATATAAGTAAAAACATGACACGAATCTGAAGTCTCATAGTAGATAGAAAAAGATAATATAGATAATATATATATGTAGTATTATAATATGACATAATTAATAAATCGCTGGCATGCTGACTGCTGTGACTACGCAAGTCACAATATTAGTGAGGTGTCAACAACACATTATGGTCACTATACTTCAGATAACCCACCTAAATGCATACTCTCTACTACCATTTTAATATTATAAACATATTAGAGGAAAAAACATTTATCTGTGTGGAAAATATATGATTGTCAGAATTTCTTTTGTTTTGTTAATTTTTAATCAAAAAATGAACTGCAAAAAATAATAAATTGCATGCATTCACTGCCCATAATAATTTAGAAACCGAAGAAATTCTATGCAAATTGAATCTGAGCGGAGAAGGTCTTCTAAAAAAAAAAATTATACCATGCGTTTTAAAAATAAATAAATAAATAAACATAACCCGGCAAGTGAGAAATATATATTTTCATTATCTAGGTACGTTTCACTCACAACAATCACCAAATATAAAAACAGCCATAAGGTGCATTAAAGAAGCTGAGTAACAGATCTTCATTCGCATTAAGTTTTATTGTTAATTTTGAAAAAAAAAAATGAACCCGACACAGAATATTTGTGAATGGAAATTCTACAGCTGAAAATTAGCCAAAAAATCAACCAAACACTAGATAATGATTGATTCAGTAAAACATTATAAGTGTTGGTAGATATAAGAATGGCTAAAGAATAGCCCAATAAAAGAATAAAAAACATGCTCCACACATAAGTGACTTTAATATGTATGTTTTAACTGACTGAGCATTAATCAATCACCTACTTCAATTAAACAGGCAAATTTATGTTTTAGTTACTATAAATATTTACATCATAATAATTATTAAGGACACTGATGCATTTAGCTGTAAATATTAGATGATTGTATATGCGAAAATAAAATATAAAAAAAATATTGCCTTTGGTGGTGTATCTTTTTTTTGTACAGTATGCAACCAACAATAGCGGCTAAAAGAATCTGATTTTTTTTTTTTCACCATGGTGCCACAGACAAATGTATCAAATGCACAAACAGAATTGGACATGAATGTGTGAAACGTTTTCGTACACTCTTTCCTGTTTGGGGGACTGATCCGACAATTCACTAACCCTCGCAGCAATTTTTCAACTCAATTCAGCAACGATCAGTTTCTAGAAATAAAAATTATGTCGGAAGTGAATGCTGATGGAGAGAAAAAACAAAAAACCCTTAAAAGAATTAAAAAAAAATTCTAACCACAACATGGCATTATTTATAAGCAGACTAATTAAAACAAAACAAAAACAAAAAAAAAAGTAAGAAAAATGCATAAGATAATCAGATTTTTTGCTTTCTTCATTTCAAGTTTATTTAATTCAATATCATGTATTATACTATAGTAATAATATATATGAATAACGTATGTATATAAAAATATATATATTTTATAAGAGTTAATCTAAATCCTGAATACACGGTTGGCTTTTATATGTAGAATTATAAGGTAGGAAAAATGGGGATTCAACTAGGAAGAATCTAAATAAAATGTTAGAGACGTATTATATATTAGGGAAATCTTAACACTAAATAAACAATGCCACATTGCTAAATTAAACTATAAATTTATCACTTTCCTTATACTTCACAGCAATGTATCGCCATTTTAAAAAGGAAATAATATTTCCCTAATATTAAAGGAAGTGATAATAATATACTTCTATATATGGCATATTTAACAGGGATCAATTTATTATATTAAATAATAAACACTTATGACTAAACTGCATAAATCATTATATATATTTCTAGTTTAGTACAAAAGCTTATATAATGACCCTTCCCCTCCCTGTAAAGCATTAGTAAAATAACGAATATAAAACAAAGAATTGTTTTTACCTTAGATCCTCTTTCATTGAAAATGATTTCAACATCCATTATAACGCCAAATTGCTGAAACCATATTTTCATAAATGAATAATTAAACAATAATTAATAAATTTAATTTTCAAAGATATAATAAAGAAATGGCGACAATATAACAACAATAAAATATCAAATCTCAAAGAGGAAAATCATTGATAAATTAAGTGAAAAATTAAAGCAAGGTTACAAAACTGATCTAAGAGAGACAAGGGTAACATGAATGATGTGATACATTTATTTCCTGGACTTTTTTTTTTTTTTTTAAATAAAATCATGCACTTACACCAAACATAGCCCTAAGATCTGGCTCCCTGAACCTGAAGGGAATGTTGGAGACATGAAGCCTCTTCTGCGTACCTGGTCCACCAGGTGGTTTCTGCTCTATAGGACCAACTAATGCTGTTGTGCTACCTGCAGGTGTCGTTGTTACTCCAGTACCACTAGCACTGGTCTTAACTCCGCCTCCGGTTGCTGAATTTGAACCTTCTGTTTCACCACTTCCTCCAGTTGTTGCACCTCCTCCCTCCGTCTATCACACAATGTCATTCCAAATTAAATTAAAATAAAATAATATTAAAGGAATACTGAAAGCATATTTGCAGATGCCTGCCTAAACTTTCAATTTTATTGATCCCTTATGTATTTAGAAGTAATTATTTTTTAAAGTGACACTATTTTTGTAGAATGGGTTTGTTTGGTTTAAACTGAGAATTTTTTTTTCCAAATAATTGATAATAAAATAAAAGAGAAAGAAGTAAAAATAAAAGAAAAAGAATGCGGACCCAGCCATATTTTTAATAAAAATTAATAGTTAAATAGTAAAGTGAGCTGAACCACGATAGCCTCAAAATAATGTTCTCTGTTTCGACACCAATTATGTGAAAATTTAGCAATGAAAGGAATTAAAGCCAAATTCCTTTAGCTTTACAATCCATTTTGGCAAATTCCTTTCACTTCCCCCAGGTTCTTCAGTTTCAGAAGTCTATGAGGACGGCACTCTGTACCTACTGATTAACTCAATACAACAAAGCCTTCCAAACGAAAATGTCCGTCGACAAAAAGGCCTAACTTCATTGCTAAACATCTTGCCTCACTACTTAATTTAACTTCAAGACTCCCAGACGCACAAATTCAATGAAGAGTGATATTAAGCCTGACAGCCCCCTACCAGCATTGCCTCCTAAATCATTCACTCCTACTGAAATCTAAACGAATTTAGTAAACTTTATTTATTTAAAAAAATATTGGATCTTTCTTAATCTACTACTTCCTCAACTTCTTGAACAAGCCTTAATATTGTTCACTAAATTTTCAATATTCCTCAGTTCTGATTATAGCAAAGTCCATTGGAAATTTGCCTTAATCGAGTTGAAATCTAAAACAAAAATATCCAGTCATTTTCTTTCTTCCCCTACCATACCAGTGCTCCCTTCCTAATTTCGATCCTTGCTACAGAAACCTCTGATTAAACGACTTCATTCAGTAACAGTACCTCACATTACACTTAATTACCAATTTGGCTTTAGTTCCTCCATAAAACTTAGACCACAATGCCTCTTAAACTCAAAATTTACTGCCCAGATATCTTTTTAGCATTTAAGAAGCTTTTGGATAAAGTTGGGTATGAATATTTATAATCGAAGCGCAAGATAATCATTCCAAGAGCTGTTATTTAATCCTAAAATCATATAACTCAATTTTTCTGGATCTCTGAAAGTACTTCGTTCTTCACCATCAGGGGCGGCTTAACCTATAGTGCAGGGTGTGCAATGCACACGGGTGCCGCGGCGCTCCCTGAGACAGCTAAGAGCATCGTCTTGGACCATCATGGTACAACAATGATATGAAGAAGCGGCCAGCCAGCGCGGTGGCGGCAGTTATCAAACGCGAGCGCCCTATGGGCGGCTTCTTTTTCGAATATGAAAGAACTTTCTTGTTACGACGGCAAAGTTAATATTATAGCGCGGGGGGGGGGGGGGGTTAGGCCTAGGGGGCGCCAGGGTTTCATTGCACACGGGCGCTACACGAGCTAGAGCCGCCCCTGTTCACCAAACATGGCTCCAACTACCAACATACCTCAAGTGGGCTCTGGCTCCTCCTCTTTATTTAATATACACAACTGATTTTCACAACCATTCAAATTCCTTACTTTCCACCATTCCAATTATACGGCAATTCTTATCATCTCTTCTCTTACGACCATCCTCAAAAGCCGTTTCCTATTCCTCTTTTTTCTACTTGGTAACAATTCTGAATAAACATCTTTCAAAGACTTGTACTTTGAACCGAATCCAATAATCCCTTCAATCTAAATTCTCCATTATAACACCGGATGTCCCTATTAAATGCCCAATCAAGCTGTACAACCACATAAATAATAACCAGTGACATCCCTGATGATTTTAATTCAGAATCTTCACTTTATAAGATTATCAGCAATAAAAAATAATCTTATTTACTGATAGTATTTTTTTTAATATATGTAATTGCAGATTTCACAATAAATAAACCAATATTTCAATTGGCTTGCCATTTCAGAGTAGATGAATTTAATTATTAAAGTAGGATAATTTTTAGTTACTATCGACTTTTTCATTTCTAAATCTTTCCTTTTTTCTCTTCGGCGACGGTCTCATTTTTTATAAGTTTTCTTGGTTTCCGAATTTATTCCTGAGTTCCATTTTTCCAGGATTTCCAGTTTTAAGAAAAATCTTTTAATAAGTACTTAAGGTTACAAGACTTGTAAAGATGCAATTTATTTTGTAAATATATATTATTGTTATCAGAGGATCATTTATAAAGAAATTAAATTAATAAAAAACAGATTTTTACTGCAACACATGAATAATGTATGTATTATTCCATAAACTCAGCGAATAAAGTTGTATTTTTATTCTCTAGGTTTAAAAAACAAAAAAAATTGTTCTCACTTGAGATTAAAAAGTAAATCACCTGTTGCCATCTTTTAATAAATTTTAATGTTTGAGGTTTGAATAAAATTCCTAAAATACGTTAAATAAAAATAAATTGATTTCTAAATTAAATATTTAACAGTTTTTTAAATGAATTTAACAATATAAATATCAGAAAACATTAAATAATATAACCTAACTCTAACCTAACGTTCTACTATTAGAACAGAAAAGGAAGGGATTAGCTCAGAGACAGCGCGCTTTGGACTCTTACGCGGAGAGGTCCCAAAGTTCGAGTCCAGTGCTATCCCTTAATTTTTTTTTCTTCTTGGGAGCCTCTAAAGCTCACTGTTCGGTGATGGAAAGTGTTTTCTGTAGCGAGAGAACACTGACGGCGCTGCACTGAGAAGGCTCTAATGACATATTAATTCTAAAAAATAATTATAATGTAACTTCTCTTTTTTATTATTATTATCATCTTCTCTAATTCTGCATTTATTTTATTTATGTCTCCTGCTGTTTTACATTATTGTTCAAACAGTTTTATCTTTATAGAAGTATAACAATTAACTCGAAAGTACATTCTCATATGCCACAATCACATCGGTCTAGTGGTATAAGCGTTTAAAGTGCTACTTTACATTATTTAAAAATGCAAAAAATAATTTATGTTTTATTATTTTTTACTTTCTTTTCTTGTTTTTATGATAAAAAATTTCTAACAAGTCAGTTTTTACCACAATAAAAGGATACCTAATTTTAGTATGAGATATTTTCCGTGATAGCCTGCTTCTTTTTGTGGTCATCGACCGGGTTTCAGGCGTTCGCTTATTATCAAGATGTTTTTGTCAAAAGAGTGTGATATCTAGATTTGCACAGAGTAAATTTAGTTGATACACTCATCAACTAAGAAATAAATAAAATAAAATAATAAATAAGAATAACGAATAAAAAAAGGGCATCAACTAAATTTGCTCTGTCTATGTTATCACACAGTTTGGGCGAATTCCCGAAACCGTTTGATAACCACAAAAAGAAACCAGGCTATCACGGAAAATATCTCTGATGTTTTCCAGCTCTGCGGAACCAACCACAGCAAATATCTAATTAGTTTTATTTCCTTAAAAAGATATAGATTATAAATAATTTATTGATTAATTATATCAAAGCTATATTACTTTTCATTTTCATAAATCAGTAGCTATTTTTAAAAAGATCAAAACTATTAATAAGTTTGTAATATAATGTACTAATTCTGTTAGCGGTATGTGATTCCCTAAAAAATCAAATATTAAAACTAATCACGTGTAAACAATTTGTGATTAGAAGGATGATATTAAATGTTGAACTTTAAAATCCGAATAAGTCATAAAATAAACTGCATTGATTTCGACTGCTACTATTTTTGAACACTGTTTTTAAGAATAAATTAAAAAAAAATAAATCCATTTGTATCTGAAAATACAAATCCTAATGTTTGAAAATGACTACTTTTCATTAAATATAATCTAATGACAATATAAACATTGCTAAAATGAAATATAGATGAAATAATACATATCTTGCAAATAATAAGAACTCGTTATATAAAATTGTATATAAACACAAATCAAGATTGTAGAAACCTTCGTATTTATTAGGATGATGTTAATTTCCTGTGACTGCCCCCACACAAATCAATAACAACCATCTGGCAATTTAGTTTCTCGAATTAGGTCTTAATAATTTTCGCCAATTTTGATCTTTAAACTTCTAAAGCCTATATAAGCCAAGGAACATCACTAAAAATTTACCCAATATAATTTGTAAATTTGTCACGTACTACCTATTTTTACAATAAACTTCCAAGTAACTTTCTTTTTTTTTATATTTCATATTCAGTGCTGTTCATAATTCAAAAATATTTTCAACAATACAAAGAATATTGAACTTTTTAGACTGATCTGGGAGATTGGTATTGTTACAAGAATTATTTAAACACAAACAAAAGACAAGGACGAATTGGACAATGATTCATTGTCATGTAAATAGGTTTATTTATTAATTGAATGTTTTTGGCCATGAACGCAAAACATGTGAAGCTTTTTTGCCCATCCATGCAAAAAAAATTCTTTATAAAGAGCTACTTATATAAAGTATGAATTACTCTTTATAGCAAGAATGTTTATGAATTTAACCTTGAATATGGTATTATGGTAGACTATAGTAATTCAGAACTTACTTTAGGGTTGTTACTAAGTGAGGATCTAGAACAATTATCTGAAATTATCACTACAGCTGTACTAACTACTATTTCACACTGAAGCAAAATTTTATCTCATGAAACAAAAAGAACACTATGCGTTTTGCAATCCTACCATAAGTGAATATATATAACTTTTAATCAACAACAAATCGAATTTTAAGATCTCACCTTAGCTGTGGAAGTGGTCTGTTGTTGGTCGATGCCATTAATCTGTTGTGTTGAATTAGGGGAAAATGGTGGGCCATTTGTTGTAGGTTCTTTGCCAGGTTGGCCAGCTGTTGTAGCAGAATTAGGTGTTTCCTTGATCTGCTGGGTTTGTTGCTGTGCCTGTGTTTGAGGTTGAGCACCCTGAGGAGGTGAAACTACTCCGGCCACAGCTGCAGCAGCAGCGGCGGCAGCAGCTGCTGCAGCCTCACCATTCTGAGACTGAAACTGGGCAGCTGCTGCCTGGTACGGGGATCCCATACCTGGTGCCTGCACCATGTGCTGAAACAAATCATAAAAAAAAAAAATGACATGAATATTTTTCGAGGTTAAAAATTCTAAATATATCTCAAAATAGGAAAAAAAAAAAATCTGATGGGGTGAATCCCGGAATTCCAAAATTGTATTTTTCTCAAAAAAATTGGTGCCGATATAGTGTGGGCTCTACCAACCCTAATGATATCTACTATAAAATATGAAATATGTGCTCTACTCTAACAAGTATAAGCTTACTTAAAGTAAGGCATTCAGAATGTCTTGGGCCGTTGACCCACAAAAAAACTCTTAGCCGGCCAAACTCGAAAATAAGTAGATCAAAGTTATATTGAACCCGCGAAGATCCCGGGTTCGAGGCCAGTTGTACTGCCCTTAGATTTTTTCTTCATAGAAAACTCTACAGCTCACTGACCGGTAATGGACAGTGTAACGGGAGTAACTGTCCCGCAGGTCGGCAGTGCACTGAGAAGGGCTCCGGGCGCTAATGACCATAGATGTTGACGCGCCTTAAATTAAAAATAATAATAGTTTTAATTTTAATTTATATATATACGAGAATCATGACGGTAGAGAGCAGACTATACTAGCACCAAAAAATGTTTATATATGGGTAGAGATAGATTTATATATGTTTAGTAGTTAAAAGCAAGTTTAAAGACAAATTTAAATCTCTTTTTTGATATAAATGCGAAAAACAAAAAGATCACTGCTAGTTCTCCGATTTTACCGCAAAACGAATGAAATATTGAATTTGGACTTATTACGATTTTTTCGTTCTCTCTTTATCTCTCATACACATACGCACACATCAAGTTGAATACATAGTATAAGATAATAATTAATTATATAGAACAATTTTGTAGAACATACGGTAAGCAGATGGTGAAAACTGAACAGATGTGTGACACTGTATATTGTTATATATATATATTTTCGTCTCTACACCATCTTAATTCTCATCCAATTTTAATTACTAAGTAAATACTAATATTACCAAAAAAAAAAAAAGATGTTCAAGTAAATAATGATAATATAGGCAGGTTGTTGAGATAAAATAAAATTAGGAATTATATAATAAGAGTTAATTGGAATTAATGGAATTTATAGAATTCCATTTCTATCTACACATTAAATTCCAAATTTGACAAAAATGGTTAACCGTCTAGTTTTTTGCAAGTTTTGTTTATATAATTTTTTTCGTAAATAGCTCGAACGATTATTTTTTTAAACTTAGTGTGGCTAACTGGACATATATAAATCTTACATTTTTCAGAAAAAAATTTATCTTGTCTATGCCGTTACTTTTAGTTTAAACTTAGTGATCCTAAAAATCAACAAGTCTAATCTCCTACATTTATATTTACGTTGACTTGCTAAAAACTAAGTGAACTTTTATCCTGTTCTCTGTTGAAGAATGTTGTGAAGATCGACATTGTACGTACGTGTTGTCTTAACTTGGATACCTCATAGAAAGGCCCCTAGATTTCTGTCCACACCCCCTTACGGGAAACACCGATTTCCCTTAGCCACATCATTCATAATGTCAGTTCATGAAAAAAGCCGATCGATACAATACGTAGCACATGAACTTACAATTTTCTATTTAAAAAAAAAAAAAAAAGTTCTCTTTTAATTGTGAAAAATCAATTTTAAAATTTTTACCCAAATTCAATACTTTCTCTTACGGCATTTTAAGGAAGTAAAAATTACTTTTTCTCTGTTGTGGTGGTTGGTTCCGCAGTGCTGGAAAGCATCAGAGACATTTTTCGATTTAGTGTGAAACTAACTTTGCTCTGTGCGAGTCTGTGTTGTCACACTGTCTAAAAAACGCATCCTGAAGATGGGCGAACGTCCGAAACCGGTCGATGACCACAAAATGAAGTAGGCTACCACGGAAAATGTCTCTGATAATTTTTCTCTCTTTGACAAAGAGTGTCATTTTATACAAAGCGCCCATATTGTGTTTAAGTAAATTAGATGAAATAATAATAATAATAGAAAGAGAGATAGCCGGAAATGTACTAGAAAAAAATTCCAAAATTAAAAAAAACCACACCTGTCATAAAAATACACAGTGAAGGTGTGTGTGTGTGTGTGTTATTGCAGTAATAGCAGTGAACAAGCAGATTTCATCTGGGTGGGTACACTGAACAGGATATTTCAATATTAGAGAGAGCCCTATTGTTACTTGGGTTGAGGGGACGAGGTCAATTTCATAGAATCAGATTGGTACGTCCTGTTTGTGATGTGGCTCTATAGATGATCAAGCCAGTTTAGTTTTAGTTGTTCATCACTTCCAATACAAATACATATAACAACAAATTTTATGTATTTTTCTTTTTATAGATAACACATTACACTATAACGGAAATATTGTTTTCATTATTCCATTTTTACAATGCCGCTCGCTGCTACTAAGGCATCAAGCCTTATGGAGCAATATGACCATTTTAAGCAGCAAATCTACTCTCTTTAAAGGGGGACGCGCGTTGCCGAAAGAGGCTGACATGCCAAGGACGTTGGATAAAAAAAAATGTTTTAAACAGTAAATATTAAAAATCTGAGAAACAATTACGAAAATTACACTTCCTATTAACCGAATTTTCTTTCAATTTCGTTATACTGTAACGAATTTCATTAAATTTGTTAAAAAAAAAAAAAAAAAATCACTTAAAGGCGGTTTTGGGAGATGGAATTAAAGGCAACTAAACAATTACTTAATATTATAAGTATGAAAAGAAAAAATGGTCATACGTCTAACTATACAAAGGTGTAGTAAGAAGAGGAAGCCGTGAGTGAGAGTATTTCTCAATGGATTATTTACTCTTTTAAAACAATGGAATAAAAGCTAGGGAATCATTGGGCTTGTTGTTGGTTATTATTTTTTATTATTTTTGCTTGAAATTTGTGTCGAGATAATTGAATTAAAAATGAGGTATAACAAAGAAGTGTATAACGTAAAACGAGCACTTAAAAGTATTGTTACAAAGCAATGAACACTTTATGCCAGATTGATTCATTTCGGTACAAACAAGTGTGGTATACAAAAATATTATAGCTTTTTTGGCTATAACAATTCAAGAGGATAAAAAAGAAAAGAAAAAGAGAAACATTTGGTAAATTAAATCTATAAAAACATATACAATAATAAAATGGCACTTTAAAAGGGTAGAGCGTGATGTCCTAGAACCAAACCCTACAATGTGGACGCTTTATGAGAAAATCGGGAAAATGAACAAACATATTGGAACAAACGATTATTCAAAATCGGAATTTCAATACATATTTAGTTTTTTTAAATATTTTATTAGTTACATAGAACCCTGTAATCAATATTGGACTGGCACTTTAGGGAGAACGCTATCGTCAAACTTCTCCCTTCTAACATCTCTAGAACAAATCCCCCCCAAAGGTTTCCAATAAAAATGAAAGGCCTTGATATGTACATACAAAGTTTAAGAAAATCATGTGAGCTTTTTTAGAAAAAAAAAATCGCAATAAAGTGAAAAAAAAAAAAACGATTTAGTAAAAGTGGTACTACCACTTAGTTAAGGTTGCTGTGATAACCGACCGACGCTGCAGATTTTTCGTATTTAAGTTATACTACTGAAATCGAAACTTCTATAATTACGTACCGCCTTCAATGAACAATGTGCCCCAATACTTTACTGCAACGATCATGAAAAATTTTCGATATCAAATTTCCACCGGAAATGAAATACGTTTTGACGTCCATTGCAACCGAAAAAAGTGTTTTTTTTTATTTATTTTTTTTTTTTTATTATTGTAGAAATTGGCGTATGTGTTGTATGATCGATCAATAAAACTAAAAAAATGGAAAATCACAGAAAATTAAAATATAACATTTCGTTTAAGTACTACAAGGAATCCCGGCAATAAGGTTTTTGTCGAAATAAGTCAACCGGTAGATTATTATTTGTCTGTGGGGAGGGAAATCCTACGCTATCCAAAGTCAACCGGTAGATAGTACCACTTTACTGAATATATATTTTTTTGTGATTTTTCTCTAAAATGGCTCCATTGATTTTCTTTTAACTAGTACATTGTTTTAAGTCATTAAGTCTTTCAATGGCCACCCGACTATAACCAACTAATCATATAAAGAGCTATAACTTTTTTTTGAAAAAATTGTCCAGGAAAATTCCATTGTAGGTAGATTTTGGGGAGAAGTTAATTGAAGCAAATAAGCTTTCCTCTAGAATGCTATTATTTCATTCTATCATCTATACGCATTGGTCTAATTAGCTAACACACTCGCCTTTGGTGTAAGAATTGAGGGTTTAATTCCCGTGAAGACAAAGAGACGGTTATTGACACAACATCGTGAGAAGAAATGGGAAGCTACAGTTAGTAGTGAACCTAGGTAGCGATGGCTAGAATTAAACAGCAAGAGAAGCAGGTGGCGAGCTTACCACACTGCCCCCCCCCCCCAAATCACCTTCGCAAGCTTTGGTTGCCTTCATGGGTTGATACGCTAGGTTTTTCTTTTTTTAAATATGTGTAGCCAAAAATCTGAGATTAAAGTAAATCGGTTCACCGGAAGTACCGGAAGTGTTTTTTCTTCACTTTTCGGCAATTTTTTTCTTAAAATACCAACGAGTGCCTTTGAACTGGGCATATTGGAATATTTTTCAGATTTTAGTCTGTCTAGTCCCCCCCCCCCCCAAATTTAGCTTTTACTTTAGATCATTTCGCCAAAACCTCAATTTTTAACAGACAACGCTGTTATAATTTAAAGGTACTTTTTACAGTAATTGTCTTGCGATAAAGTTAAAAAGAAGGAAAAATTACAAACCTGTGAAGAGTGAATGAAAGAAAATCTATTAAAGATGCACTATTGAACCGTTTAAATGGGCTCGTGTCAATTGAGGTCGAAGTTCAACGGACTATCGCAATTTCTTTTATTATTGTGACTTTCTAGATATAGTAATAATATTAACTTTGATTGTCTATTATAGATGGTAGAAATGTCATATTCTAATTCAACTTTTAAACTAAATTTTTGGTCCATGAAGCCTTGAAAATCCTCATTCCCCTCCCCTTTCCAAAAAAAAAGACACTAACATCCACTCCAGTCCTTAAGAATAAATGTAAAGTGCTTTTCAATTGATTTGTTATAAAAAAACATTAAACTGATAAATTATTGTAAAGGTCAAATTATAGAAACAAATCTGCACTCATTGAAAGTGTTTACACTCACTCGGCCTTCTCTTAAAATAATTATTAACGTAGTTAAATATATTGTTGCCTTTTATGAACATATAAATAGTGTGCTACCGTACATTCTACTTGTTGGTTCTTAGGTTGTCGGAGCTTTATGAATGTGAACATACTGTACACCAGGTTGCACCACTATCATCATTCCAATCTCTAATAACATTTGTGAACATGACATTTCAGTGTTAAACTTCCTTAGAAATCAATCAAAACAGAACATTCTTAAAATTAGTATTTCCGGCAATAGTTAAATAAAAGAAATGAATTTATTTTGCTTGCATTGATAAGAAGTGATGATAAGTTTAAAAGTATGTCAATAAGCATTTTTCAAATGTGAGTCGTTGGAACGATTTTCAAGAAAACCCCGAAATAATATAGTGTGTATAACACTCGCACGGACCCGTTCTCCCTATTGCAATTCACACAGTTATAAATGATAAAATTTTCTTCATAGTTCTAAGATGTTTAATTGTCTTCAATGATATATGAATCGGAGAATTTTAAACTTAATGAAACCCACTTTTATGAAGAAAACTTAAAAGCCTTCTTTTACCCCTCAATTCAAGCCCCCTTAAATGAACTTACTCGGATAAAGTTTCAAATAGAGAAAATCGCAAAAACTGAAAAATCCATTCAAGAAAGTCGTATTTCCGGTTGAGGAATTTTGACAGTTAACTTCCTGTCGGGATTCCATGGTGATAATTCTGATTCAATCAAAGTGGTATTTCCGGTTGAGAGCAATTTTACCAATAAACTTTCTTAGAAATTAGAAATGGGTAAAAATCGCAGAACCGATTAATCGATTTTTTTTTCCAAACATTTAAAGCAATGCATCTTTAATGGATTTAAACATATTATTAGATAGAAATAAATTATACTAAAGTGGCAGTTTATATAAATCCAAATTCCCCCTCCCCCCAGAATCTTTTAAAAATCAATTCTCTTTGAAATATACTTAAATCTAAAAAAAAAAGGGACTCCTCCCATGCGGAGGTCCCGAGTTCCGAGTCCAGTTGTGCTACCCTAGATTTTTCTTCTTAGGAGCTCACTGTCCGGCAATGAGAAGGCTCCGGGCGCTAATAACCATACATGTTGACGCGCCTTAAATTTAAAATTAATAATAAAAAAAAAATCTATAAAAGTGTCAAGCCTGTAATCTAAGTAATAAATCTATGCAGGTTGGTGACGTCTTCCGAGAAAATCATGTAGGGAAAAAACTGATGAAGTAGAACTTCCGATTAAGAGATTTTAAACCGTATACCTATATCCCTAAGTTGGAGTTTTAAACCTAACTAAGATATCTATCTAAACAGAATATCATGTTCCAGCTTCCTACTTTTATTTTCGTTTTTGTTTCTCTCCTCTTTCTCAGTCACACTCACTCACATACACACACGTATAAAGGTAGATGATCAATGCTAAAAAACATTTTGTATGGACTCATCAAAAAACTCACCTCCTTCATTTTTCAAATTCATTTTCGTAAAATCTGACACAATCACCTAATTTTTCTTAGAGCAATAATAATATTAAGTATTTGCTTGTGGAATTCATGAATAAATAGAAAGGAAATAAGATTAATACAATGGATGCGAGTAATCAATGTCATCAGAGTTATTATGTAAATATGAAAGAATTATTATGTTAATGACTTCTATTGAGAGTTGATAAATTATACACTCTTAAAAAAAAAACAAAAAAAAACTCATTGTTTGGAGTTAAAAAAAAAAAAAAAAATTAATATTACATCATCCACTAGTAGAAATGAAGTAATAATAATTGTAAGCTATAAAATAGGTTGGACAAATAAGTGGTAAGATAATGAACATTAGTAATAAAATAAGGGCTGAAATTATTTTGTAGAATGAATAATAATACTACTTGATAAAATGGGGGAGCACGATGGTAGCCCATGTAAGGCTTGGCAACATAGCAAACGTTGCCACATCTTGTTAAGAGGGATGATGCTCCTCTTGAGAATAAGGAAACAACAAAATTTCTGCATAGCAGAATTATAAAGCTCGCTGTGATACACAATCCAACAGAGAATAATAATTAACAGAGTGACAATATAAATCCAGAAATTCACTGCTTATTTTGGAAAGAGATTTAGTTCTTGGATATTGTTTCCATAATTTGGAAGAAATTTAAAAAAAAATTCCCTACAAAAAATTAATTCAAACTTTTTGCTTTAGAACTCACATAATTGCCCTGAACTGGATACAATGAAATATCTCTTAATTTTGATTGAAATTCAACAATTCTATAACAGACATTTCACTAACAAATAAAATAAAATTATGATTTTTAATAATCAATATATATTATATATTTATATATATATATATAGATAATTTGAAATGTTTATATAAAATAAAAAAATTGTATTAACATTTAATGGATATTAATGTTACATAGATGGAGAACCGTATTTTGCTGTGGTATTTCAGAGGAAGTTTAACTAACTCGTTCCTAATGGAGCAGAAAAAAATATCGCTTCATAATTAAACTTCCGGTTAATCGATTTTCTTCAAACTTGGTGTATTTTGAACATATTTAAATCTCCTGTATTATACAATTTAGCAGATCAATAGGGTACTTTGTAATTGCAATTTAAAATGAAAAGCTCTAAAGGACAAACGATCTCCTTGTTTTATACAAAAACAATACAACCTTTCTTTTATTGAAATTCTTACAATTCCTATGTGTTTTAAGGTTTCAAAATTTGAGTTTTTATTAAATGATTTTGATTGCTCTTAAAATTTTGTAGCCGTTGGAATCGTACATTAGAATGAAATTGGCAATTCGCGCTAGAGGTCCCAATGTTGGAGTCCAGTGCGCTACCCTTAGATCTCAGCAGAAAAACCTTCAAAAGCAATTTTTATGATGGCAAAATGTTTCCAATAAAAGTGATTAGTACACTTAACATTCCAAGTTTAAAAGGAAACCGTTAAAAGTAATTTTCAAGAAAATTCCTCCCCCCTAAACCAACCAAACTATTCCGCAAAATCGTACCGTAGCCTTCGCCTAACCAAATTTTCTTTAAATTTGAAATTCTACCAATACTTTTATTAAACGTATATTAAATATTATAAAAGTGGTAATAAACCATTCATTGTACTGAAGTGGTAATTTAGAGGACTAGTTTACGCCAAAAAATCAATTTTTCCAGGATAATGTTTCGAATACCCCGCAGTGGTTAGTGTTGTATGCAGTTACTAGGGAAGTTGCGCCCCTATGGGTTACCACAACTCAGTACACCATGGACATTCGCCAGAACAATACACCTACACAACACAGCCTATACGTACATCAGGACATATAAGCAGTACATACCCTAGGACTACCGCTCCTAGAAAGCCTCCCCGGCCGGAGGGGAAGGTCCGAAGGCCCTAAGGTCCTACCATCGGAATCGGATGCTGAGGGCTGATAACCCTTATATCGTACATCCAACCTATCACGAATCCTCAAAATAAAACTGCCGGATTGATCTCAAGGAAACGACTTGGCCGTCAAAAGGATATTAGTTTTGAATAAGGTATAAGGTGCTTCATAGAATCTATGGTCCTATACGAGATGGGCAGAACTTGAGAATTAGGGATAATCGAAAATATACGCTTTCTTCAAAACTTGGAAGACTGCTGTGGGCAGGGCTGTGGAGAGGATGTGTAGTGAAGATTCCGAGGAAGGCTATGGAGGGCATTGTACGGGTCTGGATATTTGTTCTAGACCTGGTTTGTTGTTGTTTTACTTGGGGTAGCTATATAGGCCTAGGAGGGCTTTGGATAGCGTAGGGTTTGGTCCCTCTCCACAGACAAATAATAATAAATGGAGGACATTATACAAGGTCCCAGGCGGATAGGCAGACCAAGGCTGCGATGGCAGGATTGTGTGGCGGGAAACGCACTGGCTATGCTTGGATTCTGCATCTGGAGAGCGTGTGCGCAGGAAAAGGGGCGCCTAGCAGGCCCGTCTTGAGGAGGCAAAGACTCTTCATGAGTTGTAACGTCATTAAAGAAGAAGAATGTTTCAAATAAAAGCTATAGTTATTTATGTATGTAGAAAGTACATACCTTTTGTTAAGATGCGATGAGAGAGTGGTAATACCTAAACGGAACACCAAGTTTGGGCTTTTTGCGATTTTTCTTTTTGAGATATTTTGTCCGAACACACACACACACACACACACACACACACACACACACATACACACAGACCATTGACATTTTTTTCGTACTCAGAGGACTTCCAAATAGGTATTTTCGGAGAAAACTAATTATGAAAATTGGACACTATCACATAATACTAAAAACCCAATTATGTGTAAACCATATAACACAATCAAATGACAATTTTGTGGAAATAAAAGTTATGGGTCTTAAAGTGTGCCACATAATGGAAGCGGTCAAAATTGATTAGAAAACGGTACTAGGGAATACTGTTATGCTCACATACATACATACTCTTTTAAGTATTCTGCTGGGACTTGACATAAAATTGTAATATTCAGCATGTTTGGTGGAAAATGTAATTGTCCTGGCGTCATGAAGAAAGATAGTTCATTTGGAAGTAATACGTGACAACTTGATCTCACCAAACATCCTTCATCATCCTAAAACTTACATTACACATCCAGCAAAGTATATACTACAAATCCTAATAGTGTAAAGCAGCAACTTGAGACTACTAGTAAGAGAAAGTATCAAAGGATACTCTGGTCTTGTTGAATTATGCATACCATGACATGCCTAGTAATATATATAATATATATCTCTATCTCTCTTCCAAACTAAACTCGCAACTTGAATATATTTTCCTCAATAACAACTTGTGCCAGTATACATGTACCTGACCTATTTATGTATTCCAAACTGTTACATCCGTTGACCATCATTGTGTACTATTTTATGTATTCATAAATAAATTGTTAATGCCCACTCCCTTCCTCCAAAATCTATATTTTACATTATTTATATTTTATTCCTTAAGCATTTAATTCATTAAATATTATTTCCGTTGGTTTTTCTCTTCCTGTTCAGTTAAAGACACCCCCACCCCACCCACCCACTTTTACTTATAACTTATAAAATAGAGGATCAGATAATGTATTTCAAACTTTCAGTTAAAATTAATGTGAAATTATTGCATACTATTCTGCTTATTAAAAAAATATATAAAAAAAAAAAATATCTTTTGAAATGATGGACTTACATGACTTTTTCTTTGGCGCGATTTACATGAGGATTTAATTTCCTTCAATCTTATAAGTTTTCGTAAATGTGCTATGATGGTTAATTAAACGACTATTAACATTCCTAGTTCCTCCATGGACTCCCCCCTAAAATCATTTATTCTAAAAAAAATGTTTCAAACAAAAGCAAAAGGTCTATCAATACGTGTAGTTTAATTACCAAGGTTGAAAGAAACCCATTGGTATGTTTGTTTGTCAATAAAATCGTAAAAAATTAAAAAAAAAAATCCAATAAAGTTGGACTTCCGGTCAATCGTCTCTTTTTTTTTCATACTTTTAATTTTAGCAACATATTTAATTCTTATCAACATTATAGAGAGGTGGTGTAGCAAATTGATAATTTAGAAAAGCGTCCCAAGCGTTAAAGTTGATATTTCCCTCAGTTTTCATCCTTAAAATCGATTTTTCTAAAAAAAAAAATTTTTGTTGGATAGTAATGTGGAATTTGTGACGTTAAAGTTCAGAAATATTATGTGAAGTTGGTTTAGTATTTTAGAGCGCTCTACTGCGGCCATTATATAACCATCACTTCTCTACCTGCCAAGATTTGTATAGGGTTGATACTTATCCCCCACCACCTCTATATTTATAAATATGTACAATTTTTGAGCTTTAAGAAACTTTCGTCGTTTTATTGTATATTATTTGCATTAAAAATGGAATAAGAGAATGTCTTGTGAGTGTTTCACACCAAATTACACCTGACCGAAACCTACAGTGTCAGTGTACTGGTGATCCAAACATTAAAACATGTTTATTGCCCTCAGGGCACCTGGAAACATATTTTCGGGTTACAACTAAATATTTTTTTTTTTTTTTTTTAAATTTAAGGCGCGTCAACATCTATGATCATTGGCGCCCCGGAGCCTTCTCAGTGCACTGCCGGCTTCCGGACAGGGTTCTCTCATTACAGACAATACTGTCCATCACAGGACAGTGAGCTAGCTCCTAAGAAGTTCTTAAGAGGCTCCTAACAAGAAAAATCTATTGATTTGACATCTATTGTTCCATTCTGTTCAGCATTATCACTCAACCACTATCTACCATGAATTCCAATGCAAAATATACAGAAGAGCATAACTAAAAACTAAAATTTACAGAAAGTCGAACTTGATATTCTTTGGGTATCACTATGCTGTTAAAAAAAAAGAAGAAAAAAATGCGCAAATTATCGTAAAAGATTCCAATAACTTTCTTCAGTCTAAATATAGACCCCTTTTTTTCTTTATTTGAAAGATATTTCCAAGAAAATTGATCTTAGAATATTCTTGGAAATTCCATTAGGCCCCCTCCCTATATTACATATAATTGAATTCAACTGAGGTAGTCTTAAAGCTATAGTTTAAGAATTATCAAATCTGAACTGCTTATTCTAGTGTTTCGTCTATTACAACTTATTTTTGTCAATTCTCGGGTAAAGACACAACTTCTACTCTCAGCTTGGGGTAGGTTGTAATAAGTTGATAAATTTCAACTCTTAAAATATTTTTTATTTTATTTTATTTTTTAATTTAAGACGCGTCAACATCTATGGTCACTGGCGCCCGGAATTTTCTCGAGTACTGGCCCGGACAGTGTTCTCTCGATACACAGGTAACATGGCCCATCACCGTATAGTGAGCTGTAGGGGGGCTCGTAGGAAGAAAAAAAAATCTAAGGGCAGCATAGCTGGATTTGAAACCTAGTCCTCCGCGTGGAAGTCCAGTAACTCAATATTGACAATATGACAAACTAGGTAATACAACTTTTGTATCAATAAAAAAACATTGCAGGGTAAGAAGAAATCAGGCAAATATGTTTGATTTTTTTTAATTGAGTCACACCACAGATTCTGATTTAATCCAAATATGGATTGATTTTTTAGAGAAACTATTTACCGATTTCAAATAAGTATTGAATTTTTCGGCGCACATAATGACCAATATTTTCAAAGACAATTTAATTATATTTAAAATGCACACCACATTTTTTTTTGTAGTACTGATGACTAAAATCAGTGAAACATGTACGTTCAACTTTTCACCGATATGAATTTGTCGATCTTGAGTCGGTAGCGCAAAGTAAACAACTGTCTATATATTGATATATTATTGCTTTTCGATCCATTAGGATTTGGAATAGCAGCTGAATAAGTCAAAACTAAAACTACTCTTACTGCTCAAACTACACTCTAATAAGAAGAACAGGTCAGCAACAAGAAAATGAAGCAGGCTATAACGGATGTAAATAAGAGCCTGACGGAAATAACATTTTACTGCATGATTCCTCTCTTCCAGTTTTTCATTATTTTATTTTATTTTATGGAAAACAGCACCAACCATTTTTAACATGCTCGCGATTAAGTAAACTATTTTTAAATTAATTTCTTCCAAATAATAATTCTTATCATAATTTGACATCTTATAATTCCTCAGTTGACAGAATTTTTGAGATCAAATTATAATGGAATAGATGTCAGCAAATTATTATAACACCAAAGCATAAATTACTTCCTTTCTTTTTATGCAGACGGACTTGATTGTAAAATGTACATAGTTATTAATGTGATCGATAGATTGCAATAAGTTAAAGGTAAATGCCTTTTACCTCTCACTCGGCCAAGGAATACCTCTCCTTAATACAGAATGCTTTTGAAAGATACAAGTTTTTTTTTCTACTTTAGGTCCTAAGCTAATTTTTTTTTTTTTTTTTTTAATGTTAAGGAGTATTTTCCACAAATTGTCAATCCTGATTTTCTAAAACGAAAATATACAGAAAAAAAGTGACCGTTTTTCTAAAGAAGTTCCATAGTTGCTTAAAAAAAACCATCCACAAGTGTAATATTTACCCACTATTATATTAATCTTTAAAGACACCATAGAATGTGTTTGTATACACATAATGTACCCTTCAAATAGTCAGTTCAATTGTAAGGTTTTTTTTTTAGAAAACCACGACAGTGCAAGAAAAAGATATTAGTAATTTTACGTCACTAGTGGAATACACAGTGTACAGCTCTGAAGCTATCGTTATGTAATGGGATCCGAATCATCAAAGATTCATACATCCAAAGAGCGGAGAAGCACATTAAATGAATCAAATGTAGTTACTCCCCATCTAGGCCAGACTAAGAAGGGAAAGTTCGATTCATATAAATAGAGCGAGAGCAGTACAGTTCAGGCAGACAGACAGTTTACGACCAGTTAACAACCAGTCAGCAACCTTCTACTACCTTCTCATCACTCAGCCAGTCTGTCTCTTTTTATATATCTCTTGCTACCTGATTTGTAAAGTCCTTGCAAGTTTGTGTGTTCTTTCAATAAACAGTGTTCAACTTATATTCTAGTTTATTTCACCAAAACCCATTTTCTTTAATTCCCTCTCTTTCTCACAACCATTATAGTGGTTTATGTGAAATCGAAGAATGATGTTTTTGATCATTGTACTATCCGGCATTGGTTTCAAAATTTAATAGTGGAGATACGCGACCTTAAAGATAGATTCAAGGCGGGTATCATGTGACGTTGAAATACTAGATTATCATTCATTTTTCACATCAAGAACCTAGTAAATGTATAATTATTATAGTCAGATATATAGCAATCAATTTCCTCCAGTTTCCTGTTTAATATCGTAGACTAGAAATCTCTCTCTATAGTTAATACAGACAAACCACCACACTGATCTGTTTAAATTATTAACCTGAATGAAAAAATATTCACTACAAACTCATGACCTCATTATTATATATATTTAATAATGCACATGTTAATATAGTAATGCACATTATATGCATTTAATAATGCACTGTGGCAATATAGTCACAGTTGGGACTTAACGTTCTACAAGTGTTTCAGATAATTCTACTAGTGTTATAATACGTAACTGTTTGAAGCAAAAGAAAACACCTCTCACTTAGAATAAAAAAAAACAAATTAAACAATCAAGGATTTAAGAAAAAGCCACTTAAAATAGAATGTATGTTAACTATGTATGTACATACATATAGAACTAGTGATGTTGATAAATGAATATAATTTATAATAAACATAATCACGATTATGATTTTCAAACTACGTCACATCCTTTCTAGATAAACTTTTAATAGTAGTCTTATTCCAAACTCTTGTATTATCTAATTATACGATCTATAAAAGGAGCAGGTCATTTTGCTATTTAAAGAGAAAGAGAGAGAGTGAGAGAGAGAATTAAGAGAATGCTCGATTAAAATTTGGCGCTTCACTGAACATTGCAAAAGCAGATAATTTTATATGGGAATAAAACGAATACTAAAATTAAAATAACCATATTTTGCATTTACTCGGGAATAAGTACTATTTTAAAGCAACATCTATAGAAAGGTTATAGAATGTTTGGTGAGATATGGTTTCATTAATAAAAACAAATTAATCTGATAAGATGGTATTTCGTTATCAAATATGAATATATCATATTTCTGTAAATGAACAGTTGGGGGAGCAAAAACACCTCTAGTTGGAGAGATCTCTTGACAGATATTTCAAAGTGAATGGATAAGAGACAATTAAATAAATACTCATGACGAAAATTCTAGATCAAGATAACAAATATTCTTTGTTGATTATATCTTATCAAAAGTTGAAATTATCTCAGTGATAAAAGTTTAAAATCAAACGGAAAGGCTATAATATAAAACTAAATATGTTAAGAGTTAAGAATGAATAGCCCATACCATCAAATATTTGAAACCCAGTATTTGAAACAGGTTTTTTTTTACTTTCTATTGTGATCATGTCGTTCAAAATTATGTTTTCACCGGAAATATATGTTCAGTGATTCCCTGAGTATGAAAAGATATTTTTAGTACCAGGAAGGCTTTGACCGTTACAGCTTTTCCCTATAACTTCAAAATCAACTATTCGAGAAAAAAAATCTGCTGTGAAACACTCACACAACTTTCTCTTAGTCCAATTCTCAAAACTATAATTGACAAATTTTATAATTTGTGTACCAAATTTAATGAAATTCGTTGAAAACTGAAAAAAAACTATCCGGTAAAAGCGCACTTCCGGTTTACTAATTTCCTTGAAGCCCGGAATTTTGGCCATATTTATTTCTAATTAATTTTATTTGGATGTTAGAATTGTATGATCAACTATGATAGCTCTTTAGACAAAAACATAACCCCACCCCTCCCCTAAAAGTGCCCTTAAATGAATATTACCAGAGAAATGTTTTAAATAAAAGTTGTAGATTTTTGTATGTTTAGTTTATATTTGAAGTTTCAAGAAAATCCTCAGAGCCATTTTTGAAAAAATTGCGAAAAAATCATATAGAAGTAAACGCACTTCCGGTTATCCGATTTTTTCAAACTTGGAATTTCAACAACATATTTAGTTCAATTATTTATTTCGATGACAGAATTTTTTAATAAACTGAGAACACTTTAGATGAAAATCTAACCCCACCCCCCTCACAAACTGCCCTTAAATGAATTTTCCCAGAGAAAGTTTCAATAGAGTTATAGCTCATTGAATGTGTAGTTAATATTCCACGTTTGAAGAAATCGTTGGAGCCATTTTGACAAAAATGCAAAAAAATAAAAAAAAAAAAAAAAAAAACTAGTAAAGTGGTACTTCCGGTTGAGGAATTTTGACAGATGACCCACTGTCAGATGCCATGGTGATATCTAAACGGAATATCAAGTTTCTACTTTCTACGGTTTTTCGTTTTTGAGCTATCCTGTTCACACACACACAGACCATGCTAAAAACCACTTTTTTAGACTCAGGGGACCTCAAAACGGATATTTCCGGTGAAAACTGGATATCGAAAATTTGTCACGATTACAATACTTCCTCTTACTGACCAAGTTTTAGGGAAAAAATCATTAGTCTTTTTTTGAGAAAATGGTGGAAAACTAAAAAAAAAAAAAAAATTAGTAAAGGCGTAACCGAAACTTTCAGTCAGATCTCACGATGAAACCTAAAATAGAGTAACATAGCTTGTAATCTCTTGTGATTTGATTTTATTTGCTGGTTCGCTAACACGAACTTACGTCTATTCTGGGTCGTCGCAGTCCCCCAACCAACTGCATCGTAACCAAAACAACACAAGTTCTATCAACTTATTTTTAACATTTCCGGCCTGAACAAATTGACAAACATGTAGTTGGATAAATACTATTCTAAATGAATTTATCAATCAATCAACAAAATGCATGGAAAAATAAGAGAAAGTTAAAAAATAAATCTAGGTGAAACGAACCAGACGACTGTGGTTGAGCTATTATATGTTCGTCATATTCAGCATAAATGAATGTAAATTAATTATTATTGTAGTCCAGAAAAAAGAAATCATCAAAAGCATGAAATCTATTACAGATTTTCCAAAACTTCTCTTAATAATTTTTCCTAGAATAATTTAACAAATAAAAGTGATTAGGTTTAATATGTGTGCAGATAGCATTAAAAAAAAAAAAAAAATCGTTTGAGCCATTATCGGGATAATTAAGCAAAACAATGAAACTATTCCTAATTTAGGCAAACTTGAAGTGCTATGGATTTTAATAATTGTTTAGGTGATTTGGTAAATATGCGAAGTTGAAAAAAAAATATATCTGGTGAGAAACACTCACACAACTTTCTCTTACTCCAGATCACAAAATTATAATTGACAAATTTTATAGTTTGTGCACCAAATTTAATGAAATTCGTCGAAAACTGAAAAAACTGTCAGTAAAAGCGCACTTCCGGTTTACTAATTTCCTTCAAACTCGGAATATTGGCCATCCATTTATTTCTAATTAATTTTGTTTGGATGATAGAATTGATAGCTCTTTAGAGAAAAACATAACCCCACCCCTCCCCCAAAAGTGCCATTAAATGAATTTTACCAGAGAAAAGTTTCAAATAAAAGTTGTAGCTGTTTGTATGTATAGTTATTATACCATGTTTGAAGAAAATCGTTAGAGCCATTTTTGAGAAAATCGCGAAAAAGTGAAAAAAAAAATTAGTAAAGTTAACGCACTTCCGGTCATTCGATTTTTTTCAAACTCGGAATTTCAACAACATATTTAATTCTAATTAACATTATTTAGATGACTGAATTATTTATAAACTAACATAGCACTTCAAATGAAAACCTAAACCCACCCCACGCCCATAATTGCCCTGAAATGAATTTTACCAGAGAAATATTTCAAATAAAAGTTGTAGCTCTTTGTATGTGTAGTAAATGTACCAACTTTGAAGAAAATCGTCGGAGCCATTTTTGAGAAAATTGCAAAAAAGTAAAAAAAAAAACAACTACAAAAGTGGTACTTCCGGTTGACGAATTTTGACAGATTACGTACTGTCCAGATCCCATGGTAATAATTAAACCAAATATCAAGTTTCAACTTTCTACAGTTTTTCATTTTTGAGCTATGCTGTTCACAAACATACATACATACCAGACCCTTTGCTAAAAACCACTTTTTTGGACTCAGGGGACTTCAAAATGGATATTTCCGGTGAAAACTCGATATCGAAAATTTGACGCGATTATATTACTTCCTCTTACTAGGAGTAAAAGAAAGTAAAAAAAAAAAAAAACTTTGGAGCAGCCGTTGTAGTGAAAAATTAGAGTCAAATAAAATCAGTAATTTAGGCACTTCCGGTTAATGGATTTTTAACTGCTTTTTTGAAAATTTACTTGTTATATGCCGATGGTGATATCTACAGAAAATATTAACTTTAAACTTCCTACAATTTCGATTTGAGATATTTTATTCATACATACAAATACATACTAATCGCAAAACAATGTTTGCAATACTTCCAAACTTATAGCAGTTAAGAGAGATAGTCAAATTTATGAAAACAATCCTTGAACTAAAGTAAGATTTTTTTTATTAACTGAGATCTTTTATTTTATTATTATTTTTTGGAAGTGTTTGCGGCGATCGTGTCAAATTTTTAATATTGAGTTTTCACCTGATATACACGTTTTGAGGTTCTATGAGCCGAACAAGTGGATTTTAGACATTGTTCTATTTGTGTATGTGTGTGTGGTCAAAGCATTACTCAAAAACGTGAAAATCGTAAAGTGTTCAAAACTTGACATTTAGTTTAAGTGCTATCACGACGAGGACCTGATAATTATTAAAAATTATTTCAGAATGGTTTTGGGAGACAGGGAGGGTGGGGTTATGTTTTCCACTCAAGTGTTATTTCAATTTATTATAATCATTCTATAATTTACATAATATTAATTACAATAAAATGTGATGTCAAAATTTCGAATTTGAAGTAAATTGTTTCACTAGAAGTGCTGAATTTAATGGACAGGTTTTTTTTCTCATTTCTGTGGGATTCTCTCCATAATAAAAACCGCTCGACAGTTTTAAACCTAATAAGAAAAAAAAAAAAATTACCATTTCAGTCAATTGTAAGTTGCGTGTTATGTTTTAAACTATATTTTTCCTTCTGTTTCTACTAAAATCTCAGAAAAAGTTCCATGTTTTAATATAATATTCAATAATAACTAAGAAAAACACAATTCACCTAACAGTGTGCCTGTTTAACAAGTCTAAATAACCTTCAGACGGAAAGGTTTCTATCGTGTTGCTATGGATTTATAATAACTCTTTTCCATGAGTCACACACCCTTAACTGAACTATAAACATGGGCTAAATATTACTTTTTCTCTTTTTTTTTTTTTAATCCCTTAATAATAATCATTGCTAACTTTCAATTATATTGGTTTCTCAGGTTTTCTAAAGTAATTTCATTAAGAGTCTTACATAGCAATAAAACTTTTGTTTCTTTTCAATAATCTTTTCATTAAGAGAAACTGTAGTGTCATTAAGGTACTACTAATAAATACAATTACCAATCAAATAAAACTAATCTCCATTCTTCTTTCTATTGATTCACTTTCATTTCATCTCCTAATATAGAGAAGTAACATTAAACAGTAGAGTACATATAATTTTGTTTTTTTTCTTTTTAACTTTCTCTTATTTCAAGCACGCCTTTATTTCAACATCGTATTTGTTTTTAACTTTCAAAACTGAATTCTCAAAGAAAATAATATGTTTTTACGCACAACAAGTCCAAAATGATATACTTACAAAAAAAAAAAAAACCTTTACCGGACAGACTATAAAAAAAATATATTTTTTTTTAAATCGTTATTTACAATTATATATAAAACAACAAATGTTTATTTAAACACAACATTTTACATAATTTTCTTAACTTAAATACAGGGGTGGTGGTGATGGTTGGTGGTGGGGGGAAAAGTACCTACCTACTATAACCTTGGCAGGTAAGAGAAGTGATTATTATATCGTTTGCTTAGCAGAGTGCATAAAAAAAAAAAACACTGAACCAATTCCATATTATAATATTTGAAATTTACGCCATAAATTCTGCACAACTATTTATTATTATTATTATTATTATTATTATTATATTGAAAATTGTTACAAATAAAAGTAATACGTTTATATCTGTGCAGTTGGTTGGTATATATAACGTTTAAAGGAAATCTTTATAAATGTTTTAGTAAAAATATTCAGGAAAAAATGCGTCAAGATAATGTATTTAGTATTATATAAAGGTACAACCATATATTGTATTAAAATGGTACTTCCTCAAGAAAGCTTAAAAAATATGGTAGGAAAAACACTCATAGTATAAAAATCAATATTGTAATATTAGTTGTTGTGGTTGATTCCGCAGAACTGGAAAGCATCAGAGATATATATTCCGCGATAGCATGCTTCTTTCTTTTTGTGGTCATCAATCGGTTTCAGGGCGTTCGCCCATCATCAGGATGTTTTTGTTTGTCCAAAACATTTTGATAACATAGATTTGCACTGAGCAAATTTAGGTGATACACACTCCACAAAGTAGCAGGCTATCATGGAAAATATCTTTTGATTGTAGTATTATCCATATCCTACCTACCGTAACATTACTAATGTGTCCTCCCAAAGGATGGTATTAATTGTTACCAAAATCTAGAATACAAATCAATCCTGACAAATCCCTATTATTCACTATGTATAAACAAAACTTCTCCTTCACAAACTACATATTCAATAATCCAAAAAAAAAAAATCATCATACATATTCAAATCATCAAGGTGTTGGACCCCACTGTCGCAAATGCGGTAATGAATACGAAACCCCAGCTCATGTATTGGGAAACTGTTCCAACAACATGTCCCTTGACGCCCGCCGCCACCATAACGTGAAGAAGCGGATAGCGGAAATATTAAGCAATAAGGGGTATACTTGCTTCGACGAAGTTCACTGCCTAGATACAGCAGATACTGACCGTTCCGCTGACATTGTGGCGTTCAAGAACGGCGGAAAAGAGGCCCTTGTCATTGATCCTACTGTCCGTGTCGCTTTGAATCCAATGATCCAGAACAGGTGGGAAGAGAGTTGATGATTCAGAGAAGAGGGACATATACGAAAATTGTATCGTCCACCTGCAGGAAAAATACAGGGAAAGGTTTGGTGAACGTCAGTTCCAAGTGAAGGGACTACTTTGGTTTGGGAGTAGAGAGGCGATACCTAAGACCACAACTGAATTTTTTGACCGGTTGGAAATTGACCAAGGCTTTCTCTGGGAGATTGCTGAAACAATCATACTTGATTCACTCGGTATAATATGGGACATGACCAGCAATGATTTCTTGACTTCACATTCATCTGACTTTAGCCTGTGTATATATAGCTCTTGTGGTCGTTCCTCTATTAGGTGTTACATTGTTCCGGTTTGAATTTGTGTATAGTAAATACCTACGCGTTATTCCTATTCAACCATTGTTCTCTGTATAGGTTAGTATGCCGTGTTTCAGCAACTTTTTTTAATTATTGAAATAAAGTGCTTTTTCGCCAAATAAGGGGAGGGGGATATCGGTCTAGCCACCTGTCGTGACGTCCCAGCAAGTTTTCAGCATAATAGCGTGTGCCTAATAGTTTCATTATCAACTAACCCACACATACTCTATATATAGAATATTATAGTTTAGTTGATCATTTTTACACCAACATATCTGACATTATTAAAATAAAATTAATTGATAATCATTTTTAAGATAATCAATAGAAAAATAAATACTATAATAAACAAAGTAATAAAAAATAAATGAATAAATTCTTAGAATTGAATAAAAAAAAAAAAAAAACATGTAAAAGGCCTTAAGTAAGATTCAAACTACTTTGCAAGGTTGTCCAGAAATGAGGTAACACAACTCCGTACATTCACCGTGCTCTAAATTATTTAATACCTGGCGGACATTCCATTATATTTACAAAATCATTTAAAGGAATTATCTTTCATTCTTTATTTTAATTTTTTTTTTTTTAATTTAGAAAAAAAATATCATTCTAACAAAATGTAAAAATAAAAAAAAATAATCTGGTTATATTTTATTAATATTATGAGATTCAATAATTTAAAACTAGTTAATATAAAAAATGAATGTTATAAATATTATGAAATAAGTTCAAATTGAATTAAACAGCTGTTTTTTTATGTTACAAAATTTAGTAAGAAATGGATTCGGATCAAGTAGCTTTATAAAAAACAAATTATTTAAAAAAAAACAAAAAAACAAATATGAGGTTAGAATATAAGCGAAAGTCAGGTGGTAAAAAAAAAAAAAAAAAACCGGTTGTGAAACCAAATCACATTCATTTGGCATCACGATAATAAAAAAGGGATGAAGTATAGTGGGAGGGGGGGCAAGGAATTAGGTGTGTGGACATCAATCGAAATCTAAATTAAACCTGACATTTATCATGCAGATTTCTTTTTTAAAAGCAACTATGAGTCAAACTTTGCCCTCTATTAACTTTCTTCATATCATCATCATCATCAGCCAACCTGCTGATTTACATTATTATCATTATTATTATGTAATATAATTAGTCTTCTTAATTATAAAGAAATTATTTAATTGATTTTTTTTTTTCTTTGCTAAAAACAGTTTCTTTATTTTTATTATTTTCATATATGTATTTATAAAAGAGAAAATATTGAAAATTTTCTACCGATTTAAGTAGTGGTTCCCTAATATAATGTACTGTTAGAACTGAACGTTACACTTGAAACCCATAAAAATTAATTGATAATTGTGTGTATTACTAGAATACAACATGGCTGTCAGCCCTTCTCCATCCTACACCATTCCTACTACTACATTGGTTACTTACGACGCCTTTCTGAACTACTTTTACTGATTCCATTTTCCATTTTACTGTTTCAGTTATCCTCTAAAGTTCTCTTACAGTTTGTTATCCAATTTTTTTTTTTTACTCCCTCTTACTACTAATGTCAGTGTCAGTGTTCATATATATATATATATATATTCGTTTAGGTACCGCTCCACCGCAACTAACCTACGCGATTTAATATTTACTTTAGCTGATAATATTAAGGATAATCCTTCACTGCTTGTAATTAGTGGCTAAAATGCAACTTTCTCTTACTCCTAGTAAGAGGAAGTATTGTCCAATCGTGTCAAATTTTCGATATTGAGTTTTTACAGGAAATATCCGTTTTGTGGTCTCCTGAGTCCAAAAAAGTGGTTTGTAGAAAATGGTGTGTGTGTGTGTGTGTGGGAACGGCATAGCTCAAAAATAAAAAACCATAAGAAAGTTCAAACTAGATATTCTGTTTAGATATAACCATGGGGACCCGACAGTAAGTTATCTGTCAAAATTCCTCAACCGGAAGTACCACTTTACTGATTTTTTTTTTTTTTTTTTGCGCGATTTTCTCAAAAATGGTTCCAATGATTTTCTTTAAACTTTGTATATCAACTAAACATACTTATATACAGCTACAACTTTATTTGAAACATACATTTCTTCGGGAAAATTGATAGTTCACTTTTATTATACAATTTTATCATCTAAATAATATTAATTAGAATTAATAATATGTTGTTGAAATTTTGAGTTTCAAGAAAAATTAGTAAACCGGAAGTTGTGTTTTAACTGAAGTTTTTTTTTACGTTTTTGTGATTTTCTCTATAAAAAAAAAACACCGGACGAATTTCATTAAATTTTGTATACTAACTATAGGAGTTTGTCAATTATAATTTTGAAAAATGGAATAAGAGAATGTTGTGTGTGTGTTTTACACCAGATTTTTTTTTTACTAATATGGAAATTTAATAACGAAAAATATGAATCAAATTTCTTTTTTAAGGTTGATTTCATTTCAAAAATATTAGCATCCCCCCCCCCCCCCAGGAACGTAACTAGATGGCAAAGGAGCCATCTTAAACAATCTAAATCAGGGATGAGCAACACGCGGCCCGTTAAAAATGTTTATGCGGCCCGCCAAGCATTTCTAAAATTGAATTTATTTTATCGACTTTCTCCCATCAATATGTTGTTATAAAATTAATTATAATAAAATGGTAGTACATACTAAACCGAAACAATTTTTTGTGACGAGTTACTCACTTGTCGGCGACTTGTTTAAACATGCAATACGAACGCGCCGCGTCTGTGCTTGTTTGTGTTTGCTTCTGTCACACAATCAGTCAGACTGGTAAGCTATTTTCAGCTATTATCAGACTAGCAATTTTAGCAATTCTTGTGTTTCTTGAAAGGCGTGAGTGCAATATTATTGTCAAAAAAGTAACATCAGATTCTTCTTTACTTTGGGTGGTTATGATTATGAACCTTTTTTACAGCCAAAATTCTTATATTTATTTTTTCATTCAAATATTACAATGTTTTCTGTTCCCTTACGTTTCCGCACTCAACGTGCTGTCTTCAGAGGGATACTACAATACAGACAATTATTTTATTTATATTATAGTTTGTATCTGTTTTTATTAAATTTTTATTATTTATAATATAATAATATTCTTTTTTATTTGTCCAAAAATTACTAATCTTATGTTTTATATTTTGAATTTTTTCTTTTCTTTTTAAGGCTTCGTCAGGTTATTGCTTTTTTTTTAACATTTTTTATACATTTTCGTTTAGTAACATTAATATGTATTACATGTCTCTTTATTTTTATGAGAATAATGTGTATCACTTTCCACATTTAGAAAAAGAAAACGTTACTACTTCTCAAAAATACGCACAATATATAGACATTTTAATCAACGAATTTCAATTACGATTCCAAATGTTCAAAGCTGAGAAGACAGCGGTTTTCATGAAAATGTTTTCCTCGCCATTTAATATCGATGTGGATAAAGTTCCCGAAGACTTTCAAATGGATGTGCTTGACATGCAGAACAATACCGATTTAAAAAATGTATTCTTCCCAGTAAACATCAAAAATTTTTATAAATCTTATGTGAGCCCTTAGAAATTTCCACTTTTGACGAAAAATGCAAAGCAAATGATGTCTCTGTTCGGAAGTAAGTATGTTTGCGAACAATTATTTTCAACCTTGAAATTAATCAAAAATGACCACCGATCAAGACTGAGTGATGCACGATTAGAAAGCTGCGTACGTGTAGCTACCTCATCAATTCCGGCTGATATTGATCAGCTTGTATTGAAAAAAACAATGCCAAATTTCTCATTAAAAATTTCAAGTAAATTCGTTTTTCTGTTCTTTTCTTGTTTGTTTTTATTTTGCATTAAAATTTGTATATGAAATGTTTATTTTTTTTTAAACTTTATAGTTTTTTATTCTAATGTTTATTATAAATAAAGTTTTGTAAATTATTAATAAGTGTTACTTTATGTGCGGCCCGCCAAAAAATTTTAAAATTTAAATTGGCCCGTTGATTGAAAAGGTTGCTCACCCCTGGTCTAAATCATATAAATCATAAAAAAATTTGCTGTAAACACTAAACATGACTTCCTCTTTATTTGCAGTTTTCTAATATATTGACGATTATCTTGAAAATATTAAATGGACATTGTATGTATGGTAGCGCCCTCTGTTTCAACCTATTAGCAAAGCTTGTATGTAACCCAAGCATTGTGTTTTGCATTCTATGTATAAAGAAAATTGATAATGTCATTTTCCAGGAAATGGCTAAACAACTTGGAAAACCTGTTCTTTTAAGTCGTATTTCCAGATAAAATGTTTTTGAAAAATGTTTCAATAAAAAAAATGTTATTTGTTATTAATATAGAAAGTATACGAAGTTTTAAAGAATTCATTATAATTTTCTGTAATAATTTATTCCGCCTTATTTGTCTTCTTATGTTTCTTGCTTTTGTGTATTTATTTAAGAAACAAATATTTTTCATTTTGTTTCTATTGCTACTCTTTATATGAGCTCAGCTCTTAAAACAAATAAATTTCAATTCGATTCGCTAGCAGAAGAGCGGAAAGATAAATATCTAACAAGACAAGTTTAAATTAAGTAAGAGAAACAATTCATAGTTGGAGGACTGATCACATAGCTGATCTAATAATATTTTCGGAACATCTAATAATATAACTAATCCACTAATCCTGATTTGTTCGATTTCCTCTTTAAACACCCCCCCCCCTTCCACATTTCAGGCTCTAAGTCAAACAAACAAGTTAGATTGAATAAAACATTCGTATACCGGAAATCCACCAAGGGGTTAATGTACTTAGGACTACAGTTGGGCCCATTGTACGTACTTCCCTGGTTACATCTTACAAATAGTCCCCTAGTTCATTAATCTACGTCCATGACTCTCTGGCGAAAGATAACTGTCGTTCGCTTACCAATGTTTGTGTTCCAAACATAAGAAACTCATTTACGAGTATAATCTCATATTCATAAATAAAGAAAAATGAAGTTGCATTATTCCTAAAAGATGGATGGGATCATTCTTTATGACCAATATTATCCTCTAACCATTTCATTGATTGATCATCATCTTTATTCTCTATCATGGAGACATACTTTGCGAGTGTTGTATCAAGAATTAATAATATGTCTCTGCCGTTCAATCATCTTTCAGGCGATTCTTGTAAGCCTCTTCTTCTTTAATGGCCTCTCAGAAATAAGACTTCTTCTTTAATGGCTTCTAAAAATAAGAGTTGCCACAAAAGTGTAAGAACCATTATGTAAATGTTAGAAGTGTAGAGGAATGGTTGTAAAACCGCCTCAGTGTTTATCCCTCAGAATATTGTCGTCTGTTCACTTCCCACAGACTTGACAAAGTTAATTTACTTGCATTTCTCTTTATTGGGCATTTTCTTTTATTAATAGATAAGAAAGTAATTGGTGAAATTAAACTGTTTCAAAAGCAGTGACCTAATAAGGGGCATTCATTATATATATATTTTAACTTTTATTATAAATTAATTAATATTAATGTTATATAAATATTTATAAAATGAAGAAAACAAATAAATTATTCATAATAAGAGATATTATGCAAATTCCAATATAGTTGGTATATAGAGCTTTACTTTTATTTACTTTAATTATGATAATTATTTGTATATATTTAGATCCACGATCAACAAAAATAATTTATAAATCTGATATAAAATTAATTAATTTTCATTTATTTAGTTCTGGTCTACGGTATTTATTGTACGAAAACATAATATTCTTCAAGAGTATTCTAATAGGCTTGAAATTCCTGATATACTTTAATATCTACGAATAGAGACTGACATACTCACAAAATCATTTATTTAAAGAATAAGAAATTTTGATTTAACTTTTCCCGGATATTTATTACATTATTATTAACACACGATTAAATAAATTGAAAAAAAAAAAAAAAATTATCACGAATGAATGATTAAGTTGGTCACTGAAATAAGAAATTATGTATTTAAAAATTTTACTCATTATGAAATAAAAGCTATATAATTAGCAGCAATATCATGACAACACACTAAGTAAGTTACAGTTACTAAAAATTAACGGGATATATGATTTATAGGCTATTGCAGAATATCTTCATTAACCTAGAAACTTATGAAGTATAACAAACACATGTAACCTAAACTTTTTTAATTTTATTACGAAAACATTTCTTGCTGACATTTCCACTACTTTTCAATATTACACTTACTAAAACTAGCAGTAAGAAGAGAAATAAATATCTATTGGAAACATCAATCATAACACTTACCCAATATTCGATATCGATGTTTTGAGGCCCTTTGAGTACGAAAAGTTTTTTTTTTGAAAATGGTCTGTGTGTGTATGTCTATGCTTTGTGAAAGCATTTTTTGTTTATTGCCTATTGGAAGGGACCCAAGCCCTATACTATTTAAAGCCCCTCTGGGCTCGTATAACCACCCTAAAGGAGCAGTACACTGCCACTGGATAGTGTTCTCTCGTTACAAACAATACTGTGAGCTGGGGACTGTGAGCTGTAAAGAGACTCCTAGGAAGAGAAAATCTAAGGGCAGCACTGCTGGGCTCGAACCCGGGCTCTGTGTTGCTAGTCCAACGCGCTACCACTGAGCTAATCTATTCCCTTTATTAACAGAATGGCTCAAACCGAAAAACCGCAGCTTGACATTTCGTTTTTGTATCTCTATGGGAACCATCAGGGAATTATCTGCCAAAATTCCTAAACCGGAAATAAGTACCACTTTACTAAATAGATTTTTCAATTTTTTTGCGATTTCCTAAAAACCGGCTTTAATAATGTTCTTTAAACTTAGTATATAATAAACTACACATATAACCAGGAGGAGTGATGGGGTTATGTTTTCCTCTAGATTGCTATTTTAGTTTATTCATCACAATTCCTATGATCTAAATAAATATTAATCAAAATTTCGAGTTAAAAGAAAATCAACCGGAAGTGGGTTTTTAATGAACAGTTTTTCCAGTTGTTTCCTATTTTTTCCGGATTTCATTAAATTTATTACCCTAACTATGAATACAACTGAAACCTATCACTTTTGTTGGAAACGTTCTTTTAAAAATTTTTTCGGTGGTGTGAGTATTTCACACGAGTTTTTTTTTTTTTTTAATTTTAGGAAGAACGAGCTACTTTGAAAGCTATTATTTTGAATATCACCTAAACGGAAGAGCAACAACTAATGGAGTTATTTTGTGATCCATTTTGGAGACAACAAACCTTACGACTCAGCAGCTCCTTCATAATTTACCTAAAAGAAATGTTTCAAATGAAAAGTAAATACAAAAGGGTGCTTCTACCCCCAAAAATACATCGTCGTTCTATTTAGTTCAGGTGTTGTCTAATGAAAAATTTCTTGACGATCTTAAAGGCATTTCTGGTGAGGTGCAGAAGAATAGTTCAGTATAATATTCTTTTTGTTACTCATTGGAATTCTTGGTAAACTACAATACTATTGGAACCTTGAGCCTGATTCTAGTGTTAAGGCTGTTATTTATACAAGAACTGCCTATCAGCATTCACTTCACATTTTCGATTAGACACGGTGTACAGGATAATACCATGAATTTCGTCCTGAAATCCAATTGGAATATTAAATACATCTCTTCTCTTTAAAAATCTAATCAAAAATCTTCGTATGTCTTAGAATTCTCCAATTTCTTTCTTAACAGCCAAGAATTATAAGTATTAACACTTCAATTAAAAAAAAAAACAAAAAAACTAATCCAATATTTGGGTTCATTCCATAAATATAGCCAAACATTCTAGTATCTACCAGCTTCAATCCTTCGCCGAATTACTTAAAATGCTCCATAACTTATCTCTTCATTAGAACATGCAAAATGATCTAAGGATACCATTTATTAAAGACTTCATCTCATCGAACTAAAAAAAATTTCATCCTCTCCTCTCTGATCATTATAATCCTCTAATTCATCACTCTCATCTTTGTCCCTTTCTAATAAATAACCCCCCCCCCATTCGATGACTCAAAAGGCGCTGGTCGCGTGATTCCCTCAGCGATGGAGGTTGTAAATAATGTATTTGAAGAATCACCACCAGTAGTGGGTGATGATTCCTCCTCTAGAGGGCTCCTTATGTCACGCTATTTATTTGTTTAGTGATACTTTTATATCTGTGCTGTTAGCATTCCAAGTTTAACGGTAATCGTAGTAGTCCAGAAAATTCCATAAAATCCAAAACTTATTAGAGATATTTTCCGTGATAGCCTCCTTCATTTTGTGGTCATAGACCGGCGGTTTCGGGCGGTTTGTCAGACAGTGTGATAATACAGCCTTGCACAGAGCGAAATTCAGTTTACACACACTCTGTGCAAGTCTGTGTTATCACACTGTCTGACAAAACGCATCCTGAAGATGGGCGACGGCCCCCGAAACCAGTCGATGACCACAAAATGAAGCAGGCTATCACGGAAAATGTCTCTAATGCTTTCCAGCTCTGTAGAACCAACCCCCACAACAAAAACTTATTCTACAAAGTCGTACTTCCGGTTAACTGATTTTCTTCAAATTTGGAATTCTATTAATACTTCCATATATATTAATATTACATAGGTGGCAGGACCATATATTATAATGAAGTGGTACTTTAGAGGAAAGCTTAACACTACTGTATCTTCAGAAACCCCCCAAAAAATCAAATTTCCCCGAGGAAATATTTTAAATAAAAGTGATAGGTATTTTTGTGTATAGATTGTATATATAAAGTTTAAAGAAAATCGTAAGAACGAATTTCTAGAAATTCAAAGAAAAACTAAAAAAAAAAAAAATCATGCAGTAAAGTCCCACTACCGATTGATGGATTTTGCCCGAAACCTTCGTCAGATGTGGTGATTGTTAACCAAATACCAAGTTGCGAGTTCCCTGCGATTTTTCGTGTCACACACACGTCACACTATTGCTAAAAACATTTTTTTTTTCGTATTTGTAGATTTCATCAAAATATGTATTTCCAGTAAAAAAACTCAATCACAAACATTTCAGTTAATACTAGGAGAAGGTGAAAGTAAAAAGAACATGAAATGAGGCTCATTTATACCGCGCTCTTGGAAAACATCATGTTGTATGAATGCGAAACCTGGACTGTGGGGTTCCAAGGGCGAAGAAATCGGCTTCCGACGCAGGGCAGCTACAAAGTTCAGATTAGAAAAACTCAAAAATGACAAGGTAAGGGAATTAATGGATGCAAGTAAAACAGTAAGTATCGTACCTAACAGAAACTAGAAGACTGGATTGGTTTGGACATGTCTGGAGAATGGAGGTTACAAGGACACCGAAATTAACGAATGGAATGGAATCATGGTAACAGAAGGATGTACTAGTTAGAAAGATGTGGTAAAGAACAGCGAATTTTGTCTAAACATATTTTGGTGAGGAAATCCTCTTTTGAGGAAAACCCTGGAAAAAATAAGTAAACTAACATTACATTACTTTTTTGTAAGGGAAATATATGTGAAAATTCTTAGCAGAAATAATGCTTTGTTATCCCCCTTTCTAAGGATCTAAGGATTTAGCGGATAATTTTCCTCTTTGCTTGCTGCCGGTAGAAAAATAAGGAAAAATTTGAAATTACAATTTCTGTCGTTAAATCTAAAAGACTGAATAGTAAAAAGGCTATTATTAGATATTAAAAAATAAAATAAAATAACATATAGGAGAACTCAGGTGTAGTGTAGTGTAGTTGTGTTTACATGATTCTTAGACCTTGAAATTCTCGTGAAGGGGGGGTCTGATTGGAGTCAATTTGCGTATCACAGCCTTCACCTTCTCTACACCTGTATCGCTAGCTCCTCTTTCTTGCTTACTCTTAAAGTGAACTGTGGCCCAATTATTAATCATTACGATAATATAATGATAGTCCTATATTTTTTTACAAATTGTTCTCCAGTTGCAATATTTTGTGACATAACATAAATCTTCGAAATATTAAATTAAAAAAAATGTCCTATAATAATCAATATAAATAAATGTAAATAAAAATAATAAAGATTAAAACTATATATATATATAGAGAGAGAAAATCTCCAGCCATAAACAAACTTAGCAACAATTAAGGATTAAGAATGTTGCCAATACCTCTTATTGGATTAAAGTGATCTATCTCGTTCACTTGTACGTTACTTAGTAATACGATCTTACTAAATAAATACGTAAAAACATTCAACGCACTTTCAGCTTAAGGAAAAATCCTACTCAAGTTAATAATTGAAACAAAAAAAAAAACTCGTGTGAAACACTCACCAACTACCTCTTACTACTGATAATACAATTATTTAATTATAAAATGACAAATTTTTTTTTAAATATCAAATTTTTCTGATTTGTCCCAATTTAAATATAAATATAAATATATATGGGGAGACAAGTACCAACCCCACCCAGGCATAGAAGTGATTACATTGTTGTCCACAAGAATGCACTAATAAAAAGTAACTACACTTCACATTTCAAATTTAACGCCACACATTCCTCATAACTATATTTTTTTTATTTTTTTTTAATATTTCAAATAAAAGTGCAGTTAAATAAAAATGTGCAATTTGAATGTTATGTTTAAAAGAAAGACGTTTAAGAAGTTTTCGTGAAAATTTCCAAAAATTTCAAAAAAAAACCTAGTCGTCAAAAACTATGAAGTGACAAACATGTAGTTTCATGATAAAAAAAATAAAATATAGCGGAAAAAATGTCTAAATAAAGAACAAAATAATATGTAATTTGTAAACGATATCGCAGCAGATGCATTCGTACTTTAATGTTACACATTATTATGTTATATTTATATCACACACATATATATATATTTTTTATTTGCTTTTGTAGTGCTTGTTTTTATAGCATTTTTGTTATCATAATGTTGATAATAGCTCAAATGAATACAATAAATATGTTTTACAATAAATGGCTAACTTTTTTTGATCAGTAGTTCAAAATTGAATTTATTTTTTCTTTAATTCCAGCCAATGGGTAAATTCTTTTTTGG
The DNA here is from genome assembly GCA_011037195.1 of Triatoma infestans. Lineage (NCBI taxonomy): Eukaryota > Metazoa > Arthropoda > Insecta > Hemiptera > Reduviidae > Triatoma > Triatoma infestans. The sequence continues at coordinate 680,672 of JAAEAF010000029.1, forward strand.
GTAATATTGTAAAAGTTGAAACCTATAAATTATTTTCAAAATAATGTATAATAATACGTATTACTCTTGTTAATAACAGTACTTTATAAGTACTGTTATTAATACTTGTTATTAATATATATAAGTACTTTATAAATAATAAATCTTTGCCAATGGATTGTTTGTGGAATTATACATTTTCATTGATTACAAACGACCAGTATACTTTAATTTACTTTACTTTTTTTTAAACACAACTTTGAAATGTGCTAAATAAACCGTGTTAAATGGTTTATTTTATAGTTTCATTAAAGATTATAAGGGAATAAATTTTGTATCTAAATTCAATCAATGCATTTCCAATATACTATCATAATTATTAACTCGTGAAGAATATAAAGTTTTTCTTACGTTTAGGTTGCCAGTCAATAGGAATCACTGTTTTTATGTCACTGGTCCGAACATTTATTTCACTAATATACTGTAATTTTGAAAAATTTACTGATACATACATCCAGTTGATTTTTTTACCATTTATGATCCAAAGATTTCGTCCTAAGTAAGTCTGATTTTTTTTTTACCCGCGGAAATACTATATACAAACAACTAAAATATATTTTATATAATTAACTTGCTCACTGAACCAACCCCCAATCAGCCACATACGAGTACAAGAAATTCCATCAACTCCTAAAGGCAAGACGTTGTTTCTACAAGGAATCACAAATTACTTCTCTTGAGCGCAATTTGTTATTTCAAGTCAATGAAGTGAAATTTCTGTAGAGATAGTTTTTCTTTTCAAGTAAAAAAAATTGAAAAGAATTCAAATGGAAACTTGTAAATATTGACAGGATGTAGGATGGGCAGTCCTCTCGAAGGGCAGTCCACAAACGCTCTTACTCAAAGTTAAAAATGACGTCGCTTTACAGTAAGTAAGGGTATTCTTACATATTTTCTGATAATTTTACAGTAAAAAAAGAAAAAGAAGACAAACCATTAATAGAAACTAAAACTTTATTTGGATAAGATAATTGGAAACTGCGAAATACATTAAAATTTAACCTTCTTCGGGTTACTAGTTTCTTTCAACGGCAATAGTAAATTTTGCGTTATCAATAAAGGCAAGCTTAACAATAAAATAAATAGCAAAAGCTCATGATTTCTTTAAATTTTCAAATGACAGTAAAACGATATTGTATAAATTAAACCTTATGGTTTATATTGTTATAAAATTAATTTTAATAAAATGGTAGTATATACTCGTACTAAACCGAAACAATTTTTTGTGACGAGTTACTCACTTGTCCGCGACTTGTGAGACATGCAATACGATCGCGCCGCGTCTGTGCTTGTTTGACGAGATACTCACTTGTCGGCGACTTGTTCAAACATGCAATACGAACGCGCCGCGTCTGTGCTTGTTTGTGTTTGCTTCTGTCACACAATCAGTCAGACTGGTAAGCTGTTAACTAGCAATTTTAGCGATTCTTGTGTTTCTTGAAAGGCGTGAGTGCAATATTATTGCCAAAAAAGTAATATTAGATTCTTCTTTACTTTGGGTGGTTATGAAATGAATCTTTTTTACAGCCAAAATTCTTTTATTTATTTTTTCATTCAAATATTACAGTTTTCTGTTCCCTTACGTTTCCGCACTCAACGTGCTGTCTTCAGAGGGATACTACAATACAGACAATTATTTTATTTATATTATAGTTTGTATCTGTTTTTATTAAATTTTTATTATTTATAATATAATAATATTCTTTTTTATTTGTCCAAAAATTACTAACCTTATGTTTTATATTTTGAATTTTTTCTTTTCTTTTTAAGGCTTCGTCAGGTTATTGCTTTTTTTGAAACATTTTTTATACATTTTAGTTTAGTAACATTAATATGTGTTACATGTCTCTTTATTTTTATGAGAATAATGTGTCTCACTTTCCACATTTAAAAAAAGAAAACGTTACTACTTCTCAAAAATACGCACAATATATAGACATTTTAATCAACGAAATTCAATTACGATTCCAAATGTTCAAAGCTGAGAAGACAGCGGTTTTCATGAAAATGTTTTCCTCGCCATTTAATATCGATGTGGATAAAGTTCCCGAAGACTTTCAAATGGAAGTGCTTGACATGCAGAACAATACCGATTTAAAAAATGTATTCTTCTCAGTAAACATCAAAAATTTTTATAAATCTTATGTGAGCCCTGAGAAATTTCCACTTTTGACGAAAAATGCAAAGCAAATGATGTCTCTGTTCGGAAGTACGTATGTTTGCGAACAATTATTTTCAACCATGAAATTAATCAAAAATGACCACCGATCAAGACTGAGTGATGCACGATTAGAAAGCTGCGTACGTGTAGCTACCTCATCAATTCCGGCTGATATTGATCAGCTTGTATCGAAAAAACAATGCCAAATTTCTCATTAAAAATTTCAAGTAAATTCGTTTTTCTGTTCTTTTCTTGTTTGTTTTAATTTTGCATTAAAATTTGTATATGAAATGTTTACTTTTTTTTAAACTTTATAGTTTTTTATTCTAATGTTTATTATAAATAAAGTTTTGTAAATTATTAATAAGTGTTACTCTATGTGCGGCCCGCCAAAAAATTTTAAAATTTAAATTGGCCCGTTGATTGAAAAGGTTGCTCACCCCTGGTTTAATACAATGGGATGTTAGAGGAAGAGAGAGTCTGAGAGAATAGATTTTATAGAAATAAACTAGAATATAAGCTGAACAATGAATAATAAGTGAAAACACAAACTGCAAGTAATTTACAAGTATAATAGAAGTTGGCGATATATATATATATATATAGTCTGGTTGAGTGAGAGTCAGAAGGTTGTTGACGCGTTGTTAACTGGTCGTAAACTGCATTAAAACTGTAGCTCGGCTGTGTATATACAGTTTTAATATATATACAGTTTTATATATATGATTTAATATATATATATATGACGAAAAATGCAAACTAGTCATATATACATATATACTAGTCTGGCCTAAGTAGCAGGTAACTAGATTGTCAATTTTTGTTTCTCTCTTCTCTTCGGATCCTATTACATTTAATTATAATTAAACGGTTTTATTTCCTTATGATAATTTGGGGTTTTTGTATGTATGCGATCATATGAGATATAGTTGTTTATTACATTGTGCAACATTTTACCAAAAAAAGACAGACCGGAAATTTGTATCAAAACTGTAAACATAAAAATACTGTGAAAACAAAACAACAAAACTAGAAGGGTGAAATGTAAACAAAGTTAATAGTATTATTGAATTGAGTCCAAGTTTATATCAGCAAATTAATTCCGCTGGTCAATCTATTAAAATACAATCAATAATTTATTATTATTATAACATAGAAGTGGGGGGTCAGTGGCCGGGTGACAAAGCTGGTAGCCCACCTAAGTAAAGTCTCCTTCAATTATGCAGTGAAAGTAAAAAACATTAATGGTGAAAGTAATATTTTCAATAAATAAGTAAAAGTGGAAATTTATAAACTTAGAACATCTTAACCAACCTATAAATAATCACAGGATATTTGGAATTTATTATTAAGTTTATTGTTCCGAATATTTAATAAATAATTGGGCAGAAGGTTATTATAAAATCTGATGTTAAAACACTTTTAACGACGGAGTTTCTCTTAAATGTTGGTTAATACATTTATCAAATTGACAAATTATTAATTGGTTTACTTTACATATAAATAAATGTAAAGTGGGTAGTGGTGGGGGTTGTAGTTGTTGGTTTTTAGGGCATTAGGTCTAATACTTCATTGTCATTACGTACAACTACACCTCTGTCAGCCCTGAAGCGAACCTTGTATATAACAGCCTATAATTTAAGCTAATTCACAGATTCCTCAGCCCCCTCCACCGAAAATTCATTTTTTATTGAAAGAATATTACAAGTGAAAGTGAGATTTGTGAAGTTAGTATCCCAATTTTAAATGAAATCGTTTTAGAGAAAATACCATAAAACTAATTGAACAGAAAAAACTAAACTGAAATTCGCATTTCGAATACAGATTTTTTTTCAAATATGGAATTCTCAACATAATTTAATTATATACGTAAGTGTTAAGCATCATATACTGAAACACTTAATATGTAGTGGACGACACTTTAATGGAAAACTTCAATGTTGCTTCACAACCGTTCAAAAAATCTATTTTCGTGGAAATGTGTTCCAAATTTAAAACTGATATGCCTTTATTGTATGTATGGTCATTATCATAAAAGTTCAAAGAAATTCGTATGGACAATTTCGAAAAACTGCACTTTGTGTTGATGCATTTTTTTATTGATATGTTCGGTATCGAGCTATCTAAACGGAATATCAAGTTTATGCTTTCTGCAATTTCTTAGACTTTTTTTTTTTTTGTTTACTCCTAGTAAGAGGAAGTATTGTAATCTTGTCCAAATTTTCTATATCGAGTTTTCACCGGAAATATCCGTTTTGAGGTCTCCTGAGCCCCCCCCCCCCCAAAGAAGTGGTTTTTAGCAAATGGTCTATATATGGTATATGTATGTGAACAGCACATAGCTCAATAACAAAAATCTCGCAGAAAGTTCAAGAAACTTGATATTCCGTTTTTAGGTATCATCATGGATATTTCTCAACCGGAAATACCACTTGACTGAAAAGAAAATGGCTACAATGGATTTTCTTTACACTTGCTATATCGACTACACATACAAAGATCAACAATTTCTATTTGCAACATTTTTCCAGGAAAATGCATTTATTAAGGGCACTTTTGGAAGAGGTATGGTGTTATTGGTTCCCTCTTAAGTGCTATTTCAGTTTATTATACAATTCTATCATCTTAATTAATATTAATCAGAATTAAATATGTTGTTGAAATTCCGAGTTTAGGAAGAAAATCCGAACTTTTTAGAAAATGCGTTTTTACTGAAAATTATTTTTCAGGGTTTTTTTTTTGCTATTTTTCTAAAACGACTCTGTAGATTTTCATTAAACAAAGTACTGTGAATTACACATCTAAAGAGTTACAACTTTTATTTGAAATATCATTTCTCCCGGGTTAACCCTTTTAAAAGGGGCTTGTAAGGGTAGAGGGTAGGGTTATGTTAGTGCTATCTTAGCTGATTATACAAGTCCACCATCCAGACAAAAACTAATTAGAAAATAAAACAGATTGCCAATAATTCCGAGTATCAAAAAAAAAAAAAAATTAGTAAACCGTATGTGGGGAAGTAATTTTTTTTGTGATATAGTAACTATAAAATTTGTTAATTACAATTTTGTTTTCTCTTGAGTAAGAGAAAGTCATGTTTGTATGTGTGTGTGTGTGTATGTTTCACACCAGATTTTTTCATTCTATGACGACTCTTAAGATTTCCGGTGAATAATTCAATGTTATCCACAATTTAATTTATAATATATAATTACAACATGTGATTGGTGGTGGTGTAGTGATTGGACACAGTATATGGTGGTGATGTAGTTTTTATCAAGAATTTAGTTTTTAATTTAATCAAACAGCATTGGCTATTACTTACAAAATCAAAATAGTATGGTAAATGTCTCTCTCTATATAAATATATTTATTTGAACTAAAGGCACTATATAATTTAATTAAGTTAATTAATGTTTACATGAAAATGGATATATTAAGATATTATTAGTTTCAAAATGGTGGTCTATGAAAAGAAACAGTCAATTATTATTACACCAATATTACAACACAAGAACAATATTTACAAAATAATTACCAACCACATACATACACACATACACACATACATACATACATACATACATACATACAATTATTTTTATTCTTCATCCTTAATGATTTCTTCATATAATGTACAATTAGATACAAAATAGCTAGAACGTATCCTATACACAAACACACACTTAGCTTGTTCGCTATGTAAACTGATAATTTTCCTAGCCCAGTGTGTATAATATGTATGCATGACTAACTTTCACCCTTGCGTAACCTTTATTTATTTTTTTTTTCAAGTATTTTAAATATTAAAATTATTTCTAATATTAAATTACACTTCTTTTTTTTTTTTTATAATATTAAGAGAAACAAATAATTTACAAGGCTATTTATTGGTTTAAAAATTAGGTTATTTATTCAAGCATATCTTGTTCAATAATTTATCTTCTTTTTCTTTCTCCTTTATTCCCCTAATAAGACGAAACACTGCAAACTTATCAAATTATCGAAATTAAGTTTTTGTCAACATGAAAAAAATGTTTTTAACGAATATATCTCTTGGATGGAGAACAAACTTCGTAAAGAAACTTTAAAGCAGTGCTTGAAAGGCAGCCGGCTGAAAAGAGAGAAGCATTTGAGTAACGCCAGTACTCAAAAAAAAAAAAAGCTGCGCATCCAGAAATAAGCATTAAATAAAAGAAAACAAAATTGACAGTGAATTACAATAGATGCTTAAAAATAATTAGTATTATGCGCCGCGGTACGTTGCTTATAAATTATAATAATAATAATTACTCAGTGGGAAAAGAAAAATGGGTACTGTTATTTCATGAACAGAGTTTTTTTTGGTGGGAAATAAAAAATTACACCGGATATAGTAAGTAATAAAGCTATATATTTCCGCCAAAATGTGATCATCAATAGCACTACAAAGTGACTTTAGCCACGCACTAAAAGTTTTTATAAAACTAAAGGAATTTCATACTATCAACCTTAAAATGAAACTTTTTCAATTCAAGGTTATTCATAGTTAAAACCTTTTTTAATATGGCTCTTTTGTGTGAAAACTATTCTTACAAATGTCCTTTATTTATAATAGAGCCGCTGAATAGTTTGGAAGATAAGTTGTGGAAGTGGCTGCAAGGTCAAATCTAAGATGCTTTGCATGAGGTCTAAATGTGTTTGCTCCCTGCGTGTTTGCGTGTGCATATGTTTTGTACAGTCATCTGTAAAAGTGTAGGATCCGGTAGTAGAAGGGAGTGTTTGTGCGCGTGTGTATGTGATGTGAGCTAGAGTTGCATATAAGCTGGCTAAATTGAACTAATAGCACATGACTATCTCTAAAGGCCACCTTGTGTGTAAGTAAGTAGGGCATCTGAATGTGTGGCGTCACTATTAAGTGCTGTTCAAGCAGAGAAATCCACAATAATGCCAAATTCATGAAAAAATACCCCCACCCAGTCCATTTCCTCCTAAGGGGCAGTATATTTGTGCCTGCACAAATATACACAAAGAAAGAAATATTATACACAAAGTAGCCGCTAGATGGCATAATAATTTTGTTTCTTCAAATTTTAATTAAACTCCACATATGTAATTAATGAATTGTAAGTTTTTTATGAAGTGTATGAAAATAAAGTTACCCAAAAAGTTGAATTTAATTTTGTATTGTGTACCTTCGTTTTGTTTCAAAAGTTGGTATTTAGTCCATTGTTTAATTCTCGCCGCTGTTATTATCCTAAACTTTAAAACAATCATTTATTATACTCGTATTTCCTACATTTGTAACTTTTTCAATTAAAAGTTGTGTTGGGATAGATTATTGTGAAATATATCATGAAGTTTTATTGTACTATAAAAATCTCTGTTAAATGATATGTGTATGTTTAATTTACGTTATTTTCAAGGTGATGCCGCACAGATGCGCTTTTTGAAGCCGGCACTGTTCACAATCACCATTCTATTGGTTTCTTTCTACTAGTTATAGATTAATAACTATGTTCCACTAAAAGTACGAGTGGCCTGACACATCTCTAACATTCACGCGGTACACAACACAGGGACTGCAGTGCTAGTTGATGATGAGTGTAGAGCTAGGGGGTTGTCATTTTTTTTTTGAAGCGGGAGGGGGGGATGCACTGCGACCTTTTCCGGTCTATTGTGCTATGCCCCCTGGGTGCCGTAGGCTTGCCACAGCACCCGAACAAATGTCCCAGCTGAACATCCGTCCTTCAGTCTGAGATCCCTGAGGAATCCCAGTATCCTGACAGGCTCTAGAGAGGGTATATCCCCCTCCTTCACCTGGTAGCTACCCAGGTTCTTGAACCTTCTCTGAGTGGCAGCCTCGCAGTCTGTTAGGAGATGTAATGGAGTTTCCTCCAGCTCCCCACAGAATCTGCATGAGCTATCACTTTCCAAACCCAGCTTCACCAGGTGTCCTCTATGTCGGCAATGCCCCGTGAGGAAACCCGTAAGAACGCGGAGCTTGTTCTTGCTCAATCCGATGCAGGCCTCTGATCTCCGTCGGTTATAATTTCCCAAGCAGATCTTGGCCTGCCGCAAGCCGGCAACCGACGGCAAACCAGAGTTGAGATCTCCTCGTCTCCTCTTTCTTCTTAAGTTCCTCCAACAGAAACTGGTCGCTAACCCCACAAAAAGGTTCCGGCCCTAGAAGCGGGGTCGTAGCTCCTATTTTGGCCAGGGAGTCGGCCATCTCATTCCCTTCGATGCCAGCACTCCCCGGCACCCACCAATGCGCAACTTTGTTCCTCCTACCTTGGTTATCAAGTTTATCTAGGCATTCCCAGACCATTTTAGAGTTGATAACTGATGCACTCAATGCTCTAATGGCTGCTTGACTATCATTGGGTTTGTCATAAGTAGAGGCAAAATTCTAGAGTCTAGCCCAACAACAACGTACACATTAACAAAACAATTTTATATTTACAGACGGCTGCATTCTATGTTATATAATACTAACATCAACGTGAACATACACAATAGATCTTTCAGGATGCTGTGGGATTTGACTCTATTAGCCACTCCCTCTACAAACACAGTACAACACTATTCTGTCTATTTAGCATTAGGTAATTTAAAAAAGGAAACCAATACAATTAAAAAGTTAACTCAAAACTCTTAATTAAAACAACAGAATTGGTGAATTTACAAAAATCTATATCAATTTATTGGTAGATAAAATTAAAATAAAGAGGTGAATTCTTTGATAAATCCTTTGCTAAAAATAAACAAGATTGGCCGATATAAAGTTTGAAATGGTTGATGACTTTGTATACCTACTTACACAATTGAACGTCAAAAATGATGTCTCAGACGAGATAAAAAGTGGAATAAACCCTGCAAGGAAATCTTTGGCCTTGGGGACCTGAATGAAAGGCCCTGCAAATCCCGGATGTGTAAAAAGATATTGTACATGATGCTTCTTAGACGTCCAGAACCATTTGTTTATGAATCGGAAGCCTGAGCCAATAAGGTGTGAACCAGAATGGAGAAGGAGAACAAAACTGGAATAATATTCACTGTATGTGAGGAACCAGATAATATAATAAAACATAAAATAAGCAGAGATTCAAACGGACTGTACACATGAATGATGGTTGAATGTCAAAACAACTCCTTCGGGAGAAACTGTTTGGCACTAGAATATGAAATGATATATGGATGGCAGTAGCAAGGATCAGGAACGACTGGCGGAGATGGATTGAGGAGGCCAGGACTAGGACTACTGGGATTTAGTACCAGTGAAGAAGAAGCAGTTAATAACAAGCTAGGGGAAAGATTTAGGAAAACATGCTCATTTCCATTTGCCATGGCTACACTTTTCCAACACTCATAGATCACAAGGTAATTTTAATAGATCTGGGTCGCAGAAAGACTTGGCAGTATATAGGATCTCCATCTATTTACCTACCAGCTTTATTATGTTGCATTCTTTCCGAAGATGCTATTAAATTTTCAATGAACATTATATCAACAAACATATATATATATTGTAAAAAAGATGTTGAATTAAAAATTGCAAAGAATTCTGAATAATACATTAGAACAAATAATTTAATATTATACGCAGTATGGATGCAATGCAGGCAAATAAACGCAATAAAAATACGTCATTCCACTTTTCCGAAATGTCACCAAGATGTTTACATCAACAACAACAACAACAACAATAATAATAATAATAACAACAACAACAACGATGTGTTTATATAAAAAAAAATAATGTGTCCCTCCCAAAAATCCTTTAAAGATGATGTAAACTATTTTAATATTTAGAGAAGTCCTTTTCTTCTCCCTCAGTATCTAAAAACAAAACAAGTATTCAACTTTCCCAAACAATATTATAGCATTAAAAAGTATATTTTTATAACATTTAATAAAGTGAATTTACAGATTTTTCCACCGAATTTTCTCAATGCCAATTAAGAAATTATATTTAAATAAATAAACCGTTTTAATACAAAAGTAAAACTTTTACGTTTGTTTACAACCTTGGAACAAATTACCCAAAAATAGACAACTAACTATTAAAACACCACCAGCTAAATTTAATGACTAGTAAAGTAATTACTCTCTCTTTCTCTGTAAATAAAATGTGGAATTACACCAGAAATAAATGTATCGAGATTCCCTGAATGGGGGTAAAAAATTATTTTAACGAATGGTGTTAAAAACTCAACGAAAACTAAAAAAAAAAATTCAGAAAAGTTAAACTACCAGTTGATAGATTATGATGAAACCTTAATGCTGGATGCAAGGCGATACCTAAAAGGAGTATCCCAGGTTGAGGCTTCCTGCTATTTTTTGTTATTAAGGTATTTTTTTCCCATACACAAACACACACACACGCACAGAGAGGAGAGGAATTTACTGCAATTGTGTCAAATTTTTTTAAAATAGAGGGTTTCAACGACAAAAAAAAACGAGTCTTTTGAAGTCCCCTAAATATTAAAAAATGTTTTTAGCGAATGGTCTCTCTCGCTCTGTGCGTGTGTGTGAACTTATTATCTCAAAAACCATAAATCGCAGGAAGCTCAAATTCCTCATTTGACACGAAGGTTTGCAGCAAAATCCAAAATTAACTGGAAGAGCAACAACGAGTTCTTCGACTCGATGGTTTTGTTCAATTTTTTCACGATTTATTTTTTACTTCGAAAACGCGGTCCAACGATTTTCTTTAAACTTCGTTTGCTATCTACACACATAAAAACCTTTCACTTTTATCTGAAAGATTTTCCCAGAAAAATGGACTTTTTTGTGGGTTTGGGAAAAGGGTAGCGTTAAACTTTCTTGTAAAGTACCATTACAATGTCTTAGTTCTACCACCTATTTATTATTAATATATATTAGAAGCAATGCTGGAATTCCAAATTTGAAGAAAATCGATTAACCGGAAGTACGTGCGACTTTGGAGAATAACATTTTCGAGCTTTTTTGGGGGAAAAAAAAAACAAAAACAAAAAAAAAACACCGGTGTGAAACACTCACACAACTTTCTCTTACTCCAGTTCTTCTCAAAATTATAATTGACAAATTTTATAGTTTGTGTACCAAATTTAATGAAATCCGTCGAAAACTGAAAAAAAAAAACTGCTCAGTAAAAGCGCACTTCCGGTTTACTAATATCCTTGGAGCTCGGAATTTTGGCCATCTATTTATTTCTAATTAATTTTCTTTGGATGATAGAAAGTATAATCAGCTATGATAGCAACTATGAGAGAAAAACATAACTCCACCCCTCCCCTAAAAATGCCCTTAAATGAATAAATGATGTAGATCTTTGTATGTTTAATTTATATTACAAGTTTCAAGAAAATCGTCGGAGCCATTTTTGGGAAAATCGCAAAAACCTAAAAAAAACAACTTGGAAAGTAGTACTTCCAGTTTAGGAATTTGATAGATGACCCTCCTGACAGATCCCATGGTGATACCTAAACGGAATATCAAGTTTCAACTTCCTACCGGTTTTTCGTTTTTGAGCTATGCAGTTCTCATACTCACTCACACACACACACACACATACACCATTTGCTAAAAACCACTTTTTTGGGCTCATGGGACCTCAAAACGGATATTTCCGTTGAAAACTCGATATCTAAAATTTGACACGATTACAATACCTCCTCTTTCTTACTAGGAGTAAGAGAAAGTAAAAAAGTGCCTTTCGATAGTTTTGAGGAATCATACTTACGTTAAATTTCATATTTGTTTGTTCAATATTATTGGCGCTCTCTTTTGGATTACAATTTGATGTAACTGGGTGAGTGATACTTGTACCCTGTTATTAAGTGTATTTTGTCCTCACTAATATTTGGACAAAGAGAAAAATATAAAATTTAAAGAAAATGTTCAATTTTATAATTGTACTATCTGAAGAAATAAGAGAGACTGTATGTATTATCTGAGTGTTCCACACCAGTTTTTTTTTTTTTATTATCATATTCCAGGAAATTAAAACGAGAATTTCCAGTTAAAATGAAATTGTGAACACTAACAAAATACTTTTTCATATAGCAATAAATAGAATATAAACAATGAAAAAGTAAAAATTAAAGAACTCAATTTAAAACACAGTATATATAGCTAGCTGTTTGGTAACTGACGTGCACACAACACACACACACTACCCACACGATGGGCCAATAGATGCTGTTTTTTACTAACAAAGCTATTTCCAGTATGCCTTTCAGACGTCATGACCAGCAATTTCTCTCTTTAAACAACGACCACTAGGAGGATAGTTCCTCTGAATTGTACGCGCTATCTTCTCCTTAAAAGCTATTTTCAACATTATCAATTCATAAAAGACCGTTTAACTCTCTCAAATTAATTATAACTTTTTCTACTATCAAAAATATATTTAAAAATAAAAAAACAGGCCTGAAATTGGTGACCCTAACATACATACTGTTTTACCAAGACCTACTACAAATAAAAATACAATTTAAAAAAAAAAAATCTGATCTGAAATACTCACAAGACTCCTTTCTCTTACTCCTTTTAATAACCTAACCTCTAAGGCGCAACTAACAGCGCATGAAGGGCGGCCAAGGCTTACTAGACAGTGATTTTTATTTGGGGGGGGGTGTACTAAGCATGGCGCGATTCCCTCGCTCTTTAGTTCTGACTTTCGCTACCTAGGTGCGCTACAAACTACTGTAGCTTCCCACTTTTTCCCACAATGCTGGGTCACCCCCCCCCCCCGGGGACTTTGCCCTCGCGCCTTAAAATAATCTCTGGTGTGACATATAAAACACTCATACGACTTTCTCATAATCTTTTTAATACAATTATATATAAAATTATAAATTCTCTTTAAACTCTAATTTTATCTATTTGTCCTATCATAACCTCATAAAAGGTTGTCGAGGATAAAACACCAACCCTAATACTAATCTTGACAGATACAGAAGTGATGATTACATTATAGCTCAGTCGTGCGCTCTAAAAACACCGTACCAACTAACTACTTAATATAAAATTTGAAATTAATTCCACAAATTCTGTACAATTATCCAAAATTACTTTTGTTTGGAAAAAAAAACTGATTCAAATAAAAAGTAGGTAATACATTTTTTTTTTTTTAAGCATATCAAATTTAATGAAAATCGTTGGGAGCCATTTGGTTGATGGATTTTTTCCAAAAATCTTCGTATCTGATGCGGTGCTAGTGTTTAAACGGAATACAAAGTTTGAGCTACTTGCGACTTTGAGATATTCTGATATATATACATTAGAATATAAACAGGCAATTCGCTAAAAATATTTTTTTCGTATTCAGGCGACCTCAAAACACTATTTCCGGTGAAAAAAACTTAATTTCGAAAAATCTGGCACGATCGTAATACTTCCACTTTAGTAGGAGGTAAAGAGAAAGTAAATTAATAAACCATTTAAACAAGCAAAAAACAAAAATCAATATATTGATTACCATATATTTATTGAAGGCATAGTTAATGTTCACGTACAATTCATTTTATTACAGTTATGTAAAACATATTCATTTAAACGAATATCATTGGTCCAATTTAGTTTCTATTGAACTACTAAACTTATAAAGTATAAAAAATCTATTAAATAGTCTCTTCCAATTAGAAAATCTTTATAGTTTGAGCATTGTTTGAAAAACAAAAACCTTGGTATTATAGGGATCATTAAAAATGTTAATATCGCCATTAATTTTCTTATAAATAGATTAAACATTTTTTTTTTGTTTTTTTTTTATTCTTATTAAACATTATTAATATATATTCATTTTAGAATAAGATTTTGGTTTTGTTTCTTGTCATACATGGTTTATTTTGATTTTTAATAGGAAATATTTCAACAGACATTTTGTAAACTAAATATTTTATGTAGGATTGTCATTAAAAATTAAAGTCTTTCGTCTATCTACCCACTACCACCGACTATGATTTTTTTGGTCTGCCAATTACTTTTTCATACATTTCTCACACTGCTGTCAAAAATCAGATGTGAAGTAATCAAACGACTTTCTCATATTTTTATACTGTTATATATAATACAATTATATATTAAATGATAAATTTTCATTAAACTTCAAATTATACACATTTGTCCCTATCATGAAAATAGAGGTGAATGGGGGGGGGGACAAGTGTCTATCCAGCCAGATACTTCACTGTAGTCCAGAAGAGAGCGCCAACAACAGTGAAGCTAACATTGGAAATTTAATGCCACAAATTCCACAAAACTAAAAATTATTTTTTATCGGAAAAATTTTAGAAAATAAAATAGAAGTGATAGGTTTGTAATTGTGCAATTAGCTTTTCCGGTTTTCAAAGAAATCGTTATGGTCGTTTTTTCAAAGAAAATTCCAAAGAACCTAAAAACTTCTTCAATAAAGTAGCACTTCCGATGATAAACCCGTTTTCCTCAAATTTGTTAATTCTAACAATTATTTTTTATTTATTATAGATTTCGCTTTACCTGTGCCGCCCAAAATAAGAAGACGCAGAGTGCATAACTCCTGAATCGTCATTTATTCGGATAGCCAGGCTGCCCTGCGGGCAATTGACTCGTGGGAGATCTGCTCAAGGCTGGTGTGGGATTGCCTAGGTGCACTTAGGGATATTAATAGCCATAATAAGGTCTTCCTGGTTTGGGTACCTGGGCGTTCGGGTCGCCAAGGTAATGGTGCGGCAGATCGTTTGGGGCGGGAGGGTTCCATCGGAACACTTATAGGGGGCGAAACCGTTCTCTGGTGTCTTAAGATGCCTCAGGAGTGCATCCATCAGGACATGGATGGATGCATGACCGATCAAGGGAATGGTGGTTAAAATCCTAGGCCAGAGGCAGGCGAAAACGTTTATTTACAGCTACTCGCCCAGGCAAACTGCTGAATTCCTCCAACTAGGCCGAGTGGCCATAAGGATGGCAGTTGGTGTTCCCACTGGCCATTGTAGGCTTAATAAGCACATGCATCGTATGGGTCTAGCAACGGATAGCCTGTGTAGGTTTTGTCAGGAAGAAGAGGAAACAGCACTGCAGGTGCTATGTCAGTGCGAGGGGCTAGCATGACTGAGGTACCGCCTCTTTGGAGAAGAAAAGCTGGTGCTGCAAGCCTCAGCCAGGGGTCCCACTCGGGTCTATTAAGTCTATTAAGGCGCAGACAGGGTTCGAGAGGGTGCTCTGATTGTAGGTGCTCTACTTGACCACCTGGAGAGACCTCCCCAGACTCCACAGTTCGATGGCAGAGTAGGGTCTCCAACTTAGGGGATGCCACAATAGACCCGCGGGGGTCGTGGTGGCGCAGATTAAAGAGCCAATCCCCCCCCCCAAAGAATCTACTGCATCTACAGATTCGCTTGATAGATTTTGCCCAAAAACTTTCCAGATCTAGGCTTTCACCGAGTTTTAAAGTTCTTCAAATTTTTTTTTTATATCACATACAAACACGACCATTCGCTGAAAATATTTAATTAATGATCATGGTACTTCAAAACATGTATTTCCGGATGAAAAACGCTATTTAAAAAAAATTGACACGATCGCCATACTACTAAAGCCACAATAGAAAGTAAAAGAGGTATTAACTATCATGTCAAATTTTAGATTCCACCAGGCTGATATATGTCTGTATGTTCGAGTGTATTTACCATGTTTATTTAGTTACCACCTCAGAAGAAATTTTCTGTCCAAATCCATCAACCCAGAAGAGTAACTCTCTAATGAGGTTTTTTTTTTTTTTTTTTTTTTTTAATTAGCGTTCATCATTCAACGGATGTCTCCCAAATTGTTACTGTCACAATTATTCTGAATATTTTCCAAATATTTTAAGAAAACATTATTTTTAGTGTATGAGGGAGCCCTAAACCGTTAGGTTTCCTACTAAATCATTTAAATATAAACTATAAGTTCCATCGATCATACTATATTGCGAATTTTTAAGTGCTTTCAAGACTGGGACAAAATTAGCTAACCGGAAGTACAAATTTACTGAATAAGTTTTATAATTTACTGAGGTTATATATATGAAAAAAAAAGAAGAAATGTTTGTTTTTGTTGTCGATAGAAATTTTTTGGAACCTGAGTTTTCATCGGAAATATTTGTTTGAGGTCCTACTTAACCGCCACAAGACAGACAAGAAAGTTTCTGGCAAAATCCAACGACCGGAAGTGCGTGTTTAATGATTTATTTTTTTTAATACAATTTTGTAATCTACATACATAAATACCTATGACTTTCATTTGTAACATTTTACCGGGAATATTGACTTGGGGGGGTTTCTGGGGGTGGGGGACGGTAGCGTTAAACTTTCAACGGGTTTCTAATGGAATTGAATTAAATTTTAAATAATATTCAATATTATGGGCGCTTTCTTCTGGGCTACAATGTGATTACATTGACATGACTACCTGAGCCAAGATCCTACCAGCATATATATAACCCCACCCTTCTATAGAGTCCTAAACAAAACAAAAAATTGTTAATTTAATAAAATTATATCAACTTCAATAAGACAAAGTAATTTTAGTGTTCCATACCTGACTTATTTGTTTTTTAATATAAGTTTATTAGGTATTCTAAGCATATCTTTACAAGTAAATGTACACATATATGAAAGGTTTTAGTAAAATAAGTAATAACATTTTTTTAAAAATAGCATATGTTGTTTGAATAAACATGGGGGAGAAAGCATTCGTCATCCACCAACGGATGTCCCCCCTAATTGTTGTTACTGTCATAATTCTAAGAATTGTGCCTAATTTAACAGCGCACAATAATGAATTATTAATTAAAAAAAAAAAATTCTAATATTGTACTAAAACATATTATATCGATTTTTATCCATAACTTCCAAAAATCTTAGGATTCCGGTTTATCTGGAGGGGCGGAAACAACAGTACGCCTCTCCCACCATAATTCATGATTAACATTTTGCCATTATAAAATGTCAAAAAATTTCTACTTCAATTTCAAAAAAAAATTTAAATGTGATAATGTCAACAATTTCATTTAAATAAATAAAAACACTAATGTGAAAGTTTTTTAACAAATTTCACTACAAAATGTATTTGTATACAACCCAATCCCATCTCTCAGACAAACAAAACCCCCCACTACTTGTGGTTCATACTAAGTGAATCTGGCAATAATCTTAGAATTTTATCTACATCTATTTTTTTGGCAAGGTATAAGAATAATTCTTCTTTTAATCTGGGCTATTCATTATTTCTTAAAAGCTATTATTTGGCCAAAAGATTTTATTTATTTGCTTTACAATTTTTCCCTCGATAACCAAAGTTTCTAATCGATTTTGTACAACAAAACACCAACATAAAAGAAAAGTACTTGTATAATAATTTCATCTTACAAAAATTATGGAAACTATCATTATTTTGTAGTAACCAAATTTTCTCATTAAACTCGTTAAACAATTTCAATTCGCTTTAAAATAATTTGCTAAGGTCAAAACCTATTATCTGATTCACTCATGCACGATTTAATTGCTTTTTTTTTTTGCCACAAATACTTAATTTTAAGTCTTATCTCCACAAATTTTACAATATTAATTTAATTATTAAATTTTGGTGTCTGGCATTAGTTAGGAGAATCATAAATACTATAAACAGATTAGTGACTTGGTTATAATTAAAAAAAAAATACTGGACGTTTCGGCCTAATAAGGCCATCTTCAGCATTAGTAAAAACAGTAATTATATTCGTAACATAAGATTATTATTATTATAATAAAGTTATCTTTGAAATATATCAATAGAATTCATGGTATGTTTAGTTTGGTGGTAAATATGTTGACCAGATTGCTCATGTAACCTCTATAGATAGAAATATATATATTTCCAATTATAACTAAGGTTATTGAAAATGTGGGGGTGGGTCCCACAATGCTGGATAACATCCGGTATTATATCCGTCCTAGTATGCATATTGGTTTTGTTCTTGACCGGTTTCGGAATTTCATCCATCGTCAAAGCAAATTCACCAAGTTCGTGTAGAGAGTTCAACAAAACGTTTCTGTTACATTCAAATTTGTTGGTTGTATGTAAGGTTAACACATAACCTTATAACCTTCCCACATATATACAACCAACAAGTGTGAGTGTAACAGAAACATTACGTTGAAGTGAACTCTCTACACGAACTTGGTGAATTTGCACAGACGATAAATGACAATCCGAAACCGATCAGGAACAAAACCAATATGCATGCTAAGACGGATAAAGTACCGAATATTACTAAGGTTATGTTAAAAAAAGTAATTACTGTTTTCAGTACTGCTGAAGTTAACCTCATTAGGCCGGAGTTTTTTTAATGTTAAAATCCCCAGAGAAATAGTCACTAATTTATTCTTAGTATTAATTATTAAATTATGCCAAAATAAATACATCAAGATTTAAAGTAAATCATTTGAGACTAGGTTTTGATACTGATAAAAAAAATTGGGAGCAGAACGGCATTGAGGAGAAGGAGCAATACACCTTCTTTAAAATGACACTTTCTAAAATGGAAACTTCGATTGGAACTCTTCATTGTAATATATAAATAACAAATTCTCTCCAAGTTTATTTCTCTTAGTTCGTTTATTTAACTTTTTAAATTTTACTGTTAAACTTACAACTTCTATAAAAACTGTTGTTGCATTCGGTGCCCTCAGGTCTGATGAGAACGTTTTTACAAAATAAGAATAAGTAAAAGATACGAAACAAAAAGTATTGGGCTCAACTTCTTCAGAAAACTGAAATAAATTCCATTATGGAAATATCTTTCAAATATAAGCAATATCTTTATATACGAGGGTCATTCAATAAGTAACAAGACAAATTGCTGTAGCTCAGAAATGGTTTGTGTAATCAATACAATAGTTTCAATGCGTCAAGTTGGCATCCCTGCACTTAGTTTTCATCAGCTGTTTGAGAGTATTTGGTAAGCATAACTACAAATGTATTCAGTTAACAATGGCGAGTCAGCTAGAGCATTGCACCTCAGAAGAACAACGCTCAGTGATTAGATTTTTAGTTGCAGATGGTATCAAAGGTAGTGAAATCCACGAAAGATTGTTGTTGAAAGTGTACGGGAATAATTGTTTGAACCGTTCGAACAATTAAAAATGGGTAGAACAATTTAAAACAGGCCGTGTAAAGTGTCTGTGACGAGCAACGAAGTGGATGACCGGTTGAAGTTGCAACTTTCTCCGGTTAACGCGTTAATTCAGGACAACAGACTGTTACTATTATTGAACTGATAGCTGAAGACGTGCACGCGAATGTAGGAACTATCCATAACATTATTCAGAATAAGCTGCAGTACAAGAAAACTTGTGCGAAACGGGTTCCAAGACAACTTATGGACGCCCACAAAGAAACCAGATTTCAAATCAGTCAACCTGTTACGATGTAGAACGATGTTCCTATAACCCCGACCTCTCCCCAAAGGACTTGTTTGGACCCCTCAAAGAGGCTCTATGTGGGAAACATTTTCAATCCAATGAAGAAGTTAAAAAAACAGGTGCAAAAGTGGCTTCCACATGAACCCAAAGAATTTTGGAAAAACATACACAAATTAGAAAAACGATGGGACAATTGTATAAATGTTGCTGGGAGTATGTTGAGAAATAGCCAAAGTTTTGTATTGATTAAATAAATTGTTTTTGAGCTACAGCGATTTGTCTCGTTACTTACTGAATGACCGTTGTATTTGTAGTTTAAGTAAAATATTTGGAGCTGTGTTGAAGTAAAACAATCTTAAAAAATAAATATAGTTTCTATAAAGTTATACTTTCAATTACCCTATTTTTTCGAGGAAATTTCCTCATTCTGAGGTTTTCCTCAATCGACCATTCACTCGCTTCACTAACTGTCCCCTCTCCATTCTAAACAATCATAACCAAACCACCTCAATCTCTTTTCCTTTATACGCAATAACATGATTCCGTCAAACCTACTTTATCTCCTACACGTCCTCCTTAGAAATTCCTACTGATTTCCTCCAAAAGTCTATTTCCGTAGGAAGACTTTGGAAAAGTCTATTTCCAAAGGAATTTCCATTGGCAACAATATACTCTGCGTATACTTCTAAATATAAGGTTTTGATTTTTTTCAATATATTACTGCTCCATACGTAAAACACTAGTTCTGCACGTTAATAATTACTCTTCTATCACTGTTTATACTAAGGAGCCGTTATTTTCAATGATGGAACCAAGGTATTCAAAACAGGAAACATATTAAAAATCTGGTGTGAAACACTAACTCACACAACTTTCTCTTATTCCAGCTATCAAAATTATAATTGACAAATTTTATAGTTTGTGTACCGAATTTAATGAAATTAGCCGAAAACTGAAAAAATTGTCCAGTAAAAGCACACTTCCGGTTTACTAATTTTCTTGAAACTCGGAGCTTTGACCATCTATTTCCTTCTAATTAATTTTGTTTGGATGATTGGATTGTATAATCCAACTATGATAGCACTTTAGAGAAAAACATAACCCCACCCCTAAAAGTGCCCTTAAATGAATGTTCCTAGAGAAATGTTTTAAATAAGATCTTTGTATGCGTAGTTTATATAAGAAGTTTCAAGAAAATCCCGAAAAAGTGAAAAAAAAACATGTAGTAAAGTGGTAATGCAAACGCACTTCCGGTGATCCGATTTTTTTTTTGAAACTCGGAATTTCAACAACATATTCAATTCTAATTAACATTATTTAGATGATAGAAATGTTTATTAAACTGAAATTGCACTTTAGATGAAAATCTCACCCCAACCCCTCCCTCATAACTGCCCTTAAATGAATTTTCACAGAGAATCATTTCAAATAAAAGTTTCTAGCTCTTTGTATGTGTAGTTGATATACCATGTTTGAAGAAAATCATCGGATCCATTTTTGAAAAAAACGCAAAAAAGTAAAATAAAATAAAAAAACTAGTAAAGTGATACTTCCGGTTGAGGAATTTTGACAGATGGCTCACTGTCAGATGCCATGGTGATACCTAAACGGAAAAAGGGTCTTTTCATATTCAGAATATCTCAAAACTTGTGTATTTCTGGTGCAAACTCAATTTCGCATGGTTTACACGATCGCATTACATACATCCCCCCCCACTTATAGTAAATAAGGGCAGGTAAAAGTAATCTCAGGTTCAACAGAAAGGAATGAGGTATCAATCAACTAAATTTGCTATGTGCAAGTCTATGTTATCACACTGTTTTGACAAAAACATTCTGATGCTGGGCGAACACCTGAAACCGGTCGATGACAGACAACGAAAAGAAGCACGGAAAATATCTCTGAAAGTATCTATCTTTGTATTGTAATAATACAAAGAACAGCTATGCAACTATGTTTGTTTAAACTTTCACGGACTCCTCTCTGATTTTTAAAAACCTACTTAATTTACAGAACTAAGTACATAGAAATTATGGGCTGTATTTAATAAGATATAAATTTTAACATCATTCCCATTTTTGTACTTTCTCTTACTCCTAGTAAGAGGAAGTATTGTTAATAAAAAAAAAATCGTGTCAATTTTCGATATCGAGTTTTCACCGGAAATATCCGTTTTGAGGTCCCCTGAGTCCAAAAAAGTGGTTTTTAGCAAATGGTCTGTGTGTGTGTCTGTGTGTGTGTGTGTGTGTGTATGTATGTGAACAGCATAGCTCAAAAATGAAAAACCGTAGAAAGTTGAAACTTGATATTCCGTTTAGGTATCACCATGCCATCTGACAGTGGGTCATCTGTCAAATTCCTCAACCGGAAGTACCCCTTTACTCGTTGGTTTTTTTACTTTTTAGCAATTTTCTCAAAAACGGCTGCGACGATTTTCTTCAAACTTGTTATATTAACTACATATACAAAGAGCTACAACTTTTATTTAAAACATTTCTTTGGGAAAATTCATTTAAGGGCACTTTAGAGGGGACGGGTGGGGTTAGGTTTTCATTTAAAGTGCTATTTCAGTTTATTAAACATTTCTATCATCTAAATAATGTTAATTAGAATTAAATATGTTGTTGAAATTCCGAGTTTGATAAAAATCGGATGACCGGAAGTGCGTTTACTTTACCCCTTTAATAAATGATTTTTTCACTTTTTCACGATTTTCTCAAAAATGGCTCCGACGATTTTCCTGAAACTTGGTGTATTAACTACTCATACAAAGAGCTACAACTTTTATTTAAAACATTTCTCTAGGAAAATTCATTTAATGGCACTTTTAGGGGAGGGGTGGGGTTATGTTTTTCTCTTAAGTGCGATCATAGTTGATTATACAATTCTATCATCCAAACAAAATTAATTAGAAATAAATGGATGGCCAAAATTCAGAGTTTCAAGAAAATTAGTTAACCGGAAGTGGGCTTTTACTGAACGGTTTTTTCGGTTTTCGTCGTATTTGAATTAATTTGGTACACAAACTATAAAATTTGTCAATTATAATTTTGTTATGTGGAGTAAGAGAAAGTTGTGTGAGTGTTTCACACCAGATTTTTTTATCAATTATATCGTCATTTTTATAATACTTCAACATAATTAACAGATATCGTTTTTATAAAAGTGTTAATTTAAAAGAACTTATAAAAAGCCAAAATAAATAGAACAGATGGAGACGACAGTGTACAGATAATTAAAAAGAAAGCCAACATTAATAGACGTTTTTTCTAAACTTTATATTCAAGCCATTTATGATGGTCAAATAATGACATAACCATTCTTATCTCCTTTGTTTGCATAAAATGAACTGGTCAACTAGTTTTTATAAAGGTGAAGATAATCGTGACTGACTTAATCTACCACACCTTCCATTATCTATATACATATGCCTAACTCCCTCTAAGATTTTTATATATATAAACGAGTTTCGTTTTTTTCCGAAGAGTAGTTTTATTTTTTATAAGAGGGTTTATTTATTTGCAATAAATCGACTTAATTATAATTTTACCATTATTTTAAAAAACATGACTCTGACCTTTTAAACAAGCCTGCCACAAATTAAGAAGAAATGTGCAAAGCTGGCATTGATCCACAATTTAGCCAACTTAAAACTGAATTTCAATAACTTAAGGAACCATCATGAATGTGACGACTATGATTTTTACAAGGAATATTAGTGAACAAATAAATTTCGTCTTATTTGCATATGAGTGATGATGGGTACAACAACAGCTGGCCGAAATTCTAATCATTTTGGCTCTTTTCATTATATAAATCATTTAAGGTGATTTCTTTATTAAAAATACCAAAAGAGTAGTTGTAATCTTGTAGATGTATCATAAAAATAATCAAGAACTAACTAACCACCTTTTTCTATCTTGTGATGAATATGTTTGACGCAATAATTTCTAAGATTTAAATATTACAAAAACAAATTGAACATTATTCTATAACTTACAATATTTAATAAAAAGTATTGTTGACGTAATGAAAGTTATTACATATTGTCTACAATTTCTATAATTATTACTGTAATAAAAACACACCTTAACAATAGAATAGAATAGAATAGAAAGAAATATTATTTATAAAGCAAATACATACATAAAATATACTGCTGCGATCTATTAAAACCAAAACTGGCGATGATAAGTTACCGTCTGCCAAGAATTGTAGTAAACTATATGTGTAAGAAAATTTAATGTTCAGTTTGAAAACATCAAATACAATTAATAAATAACTAATAAAAAAAAATTAATAATGTATAAATTAATAAATCAAAGATAAAAAAAAATAAAAGTGGAGAAATAAAAATAAATTAAAACTTCTAAAATTCAAATTCAAATATACGTACTTCCAGATAAGCACACAACTGTACAATTTACCAGTGAAATAAAAAATTAAATTTATTAATAAACATAAGACTAAAAAAGCACCTGGCCGAACTGTAGAAATATTCTACAAAATATTTGGATAATTTAAACCACTTATTATTGTGCAAGATTTTTCTTTACCTAATTTATTTTTTCCTAAATATTTTAATCTATATTCCGCCCCAGTATCGGACAGTTTGCCAAGAAAATGCCTAACACCATCACACTAAACAGTGAACATAAGTTTCTTCTATCTGTCCTAAAACGCCTATTGTTTTAATTGACTAAATCCCCCCTACATTTTAAAATATTATATTTAAATCAGCTGTTCGTATATCATGATCCTTAATCATATTTCCATTAAAATTATATTTAAATCAGCTGTTCGTATA